>SRMA01026669.1:945-71024 GCA_007224835.1 Danionella cerebrum
ATCGTTTATTCAGTCGACGACACAAGTTCAACACTCTATTAAACCAGAGCTTGTCAGCAGATCGCGACAGTAAACTTCGATACAAGAAAGATCTCGTGCTTCTGAATCTTCAGAATGTTTGGTAAAATCTCAAACTTACCGTTTGACTGTAAAATGGACGGCGTTTATGAATCCACGACCAGCAGGGATTTTAAAACGCCCGCCGCTGTCCAGAGGCCTAAAGGAGTCCGGTTCTCGCTCCACTCAACTAACTTCAAACTTCAGGACCACCACCGTGGAGCCACCGAGACCACTCACTCCTCCGAGTTTAAGAGCCCGCCGATGTCCAGGGCGCAGATCCTCCGTCCTAGAACCTCCGTCAGGACGAGTTTCACCGGGAAGCTTCCTGAACCCACCTACAGGACCACCTACACCCCTCACGACGTGTCCCCGGTGCTCAGGGTGAAGGAGTCAGCAAAAACAGGTCAGTTCTATCGAATCACCTCTGTTTTTATAGACCATTTCAATCGAAAAACATTTAGTAACATTCAATGAAACTCTTTTTATGTTCTATATTTTCCTATACATCTCCATTCTCTGCCTCTAATCTCATCACTTACTACATTGTATTCCTTAAAAAATTTAAATGCCTACACTTTTCGCATTTCCTGTAATTAAAATAACGTTCATTACTCATTGGGATATTGTTATTTACATTAGCACTTTTTCTATTTGCTCTTAATGTTAATGAAATAAGTAAAAGTTGATATTCTTATATTTCTATAACTAATAAGAAGAAACACCTTTTTTCATTTGTTTAATATTTATTACCTCAAAAATGTAGCCAATAGCAAAGGTAGCTCCAAACAACAAAAACGGACAATGCCAGTTTCGTGTGTTTCCACTATTTGTTGCTCACGAGCCTCATGATGATATTCTGAGGAAATGCATTCCACTCTTCCAAGTGCTACGGTCATGCAGTCTCTGCTTCAACTGGTCCCTGACATGTTCCATGGGGTTCAGGTCAGGGGACATCGAAGTGCAGACTATACGAGACACTCCATCTTCCTGAAGGCGAGCGGTGACAATTCTGCCACGATGTGGTGGAGCATTATCACCTGTGAACAGAAAGTTGGGTGTGTGCTGGTGGAATTGGGGGATGATGAGGAAGTCTATGATGTCTCTGAGGTAGGACCTCAGTGACTGAGCCATCATCATTAACCAAATCAGTTTTGGGTTTACTGTTGCACCTCCTCCTCTAAAGCTAACCCTCACTGGTGAACTGTGTGGTAGGTTGTCCAGGTCCCCAGTCTCTCCCAATATCCCGAACTTATTATGAGTACAACAGAGTATTGGAGGGCATGACCTTTATTCTTGTGAAAAGTATTTCATGTCTTTTATTGTGTTTTTCTTTTGTAATGTGACTTTCTCTTGTTTTTTTATAAAAGGTGTTGGTTTGAGTCTGACGCAGGAGAAGAAGAACCTGTTCAGCTCTGCTTCTCAGGAGGCTTATCAGCACAGGAGACCTGTTCCTTCGGCTCCTCTGGGGTCCATCGAGAAGGTACTGCTCTGGTATCTGGGCAGGGTACAAAGAAAATATCGGCACATATTAATCTCTTTTTTTGTTTCTTTCAGCAACATGTTCGGTGTTCTTCTGTTCTGCTGGGAGATAGAGAGAAGATCATGGACACTCAGACGTCCTACTCCTCTTCTTTCAAGAGGTCAGAGAATCTAAACTGAGGAAATGACTCACTTTAGTCAGATTTAACTTATTGCCATTGCTGTGCTCCCATCAAACCTCATAAAAAGGAAATATGAAGAAGGATAAAAACCAATTTCATAGAATTGTAACCGGTAAAGAATGAATTCAGACATTCTATTTAAATCGATTCTGCAAAGTCTGGAATGATCAGAATTTCACATTCTATAGAGTGTTGGATCACCCGCCGGCTAAATGTGTAGCAGACCGATATGTTTCCTACACCATTGCTGTCTGAGAGGCTCGTCCTTGCCAAGAATAAGTTTTTTTAAACTGTGCCAATGAGTTTAATAATTAGAATTGATCTCTGAAAGATGTGTAACCCTAGCATTCAGTCTACCCCTGGTCATCATAGATCTGCGTGGAAGGACCTTGGTAGTGTTATTTTGCACCGGGTTCCCATAGTCTGTCACTCGACGTATGTCTCTGATCCCTCTGTCAGGAAACGATGGGTTACACAAGTAACCAAGATGATTCCATAGCACAGTTGTATACATTTTTTCGGTTCGGCTTGAGAAACAAAACTAAGGATTTTTTTGGCTGAGCCATCACAATAATTCCAGTATGTGCTGGTAAAACGTGATGGAACTAACGCTCTCCTCTCTTAACAGTCATGGATATGCCAAGGAATGCTTGCTTCCTAGCATTAAAAAGAACCAGCCCCTCAACCTCCGGGAGATGTCTAACGACCAGTGGGTGACATCATCGAAGGCGGAGTTTCGTCCGCTCAAGCCTGGTACGTACCAATGACTCTTCCTTAAGTGAGTTACACGATGCTTTGACTGCTTTCCTTTGATGTTTAATGTGTCATCATATAATGTCTATCTCAACTCAGTATATAACATGAAATCCTATCATAATATCATTGTATCAACATAATTTTATTCAAAATTTATACAAGAAACTTCAAAAACTATTTCCATGTTCAAACTTTGATTGCAAAATAAAACTGAAATGTTAGAAACTTTAAGACTGTTAAATGTTAAAAACGCCAGCTAGGGGGCAGCGCTAAAGTGTGCCACCCTTAGACAGAAACCCAAATGTACAATATACACACAGTGTCATCAGAAGAGATTGATCTCTGTTCGTGTGCTACTTTTGGAACAAATCTTTTATTTGGATGATGATGAAATCAGATTCAGACACTGAGTGAAGACAAGTCTTTATTAACTCTACGATCTGTGATTGTGTTTGTGATGAAACAGAAGCTCCTGTGCTCCTCGAGCGCAGACACCGGAATGCCAGCAGCATTTTGAAGGTGGACGTCCCGAAGGACAGACAGGAGAAACTGGCCACGACGAACCATTACTTTTTCCCAGAGGTACTGTATTGTCCTGTCCTGTCGTGCTGAACAGCGTTAGCATAGACTTAACAGCAAGCCAAACTCCTTTCCAAGAGCCAGGAAGACGAGCACTCTTGCTCTTTTATTTTTCATGGTGTCGGCAACATTAAATTGGAGTAAAACTGAACAAAACAGAAATCTTTCTACAAAACATGAACAGAAATCGTCAGTCATGCAATCGACAGAAACACATTCATTCAGTTACGACATTCAAAACGTCATAAAAGTTAGTAAACTTGTGTATTCGAGTCATAAACATAAAACCGCACAACACTCACAGTCACTGCTTTCTGAAGAGTAGCTTAAGATAGTTTCCTTTAGAAATAACGTCATGCTAGCGTTCGTACTGAGCTTTTTACAAAAAAAACATGAAGAAATATCGCTTCCATTTCTACAAGAACTTCAAAATAAAAGCCTTGCGACTTACATGACAAACTACAGTAACATAACAAATAATAACTCCGATAAACTTGTGAAATTATATTTCCCTTTTAACAAAGTTAGCAAGCAATCTTGAGCAGCACAGGTACCTTACGCGCCATCCATGGTGTCCTCCACTGGGTTCTAGGAGATATCTTCTGGTGATCATGTTGCAAACTGGTCGTTGTCTTGTTAAACCTAGAAAGTAGGGCGGAGCGATGGATTCTAAACATACCATTCATCAAAAATCATGTTTACAATTGTAATCCTTCTCTCCCCGCACTTAAAATAAACGTGCAGATGACAGAGAAACTGTTCAAAGCAGACAATGACCATCTTCTCCGCAGTGCACATTGGCACAATATCTTCAGGGATGGCAGGTGTACTTTGACCCCCGCTGTCTCGTTCATTTTGAGGTGCGGCACATCTGCAAAACCGAACAAATTCCAAGCCACTGACGACTCAAGAATAACCCCAAGTTCTTTATAATGGACTACTTGCACATCGTGATGCGCTTCCTCCTCGAAGTAATAGCGCTCGCTGAGATCCCGTTTGTATTCTGTCGTGTTGGCGTTTGGAGAAAATGGTGACAAAACATGTTTATAGCTTTGAATAGACAGCGGAAGGTATGCAGCACACACTGTGGTGTACATCGTCTGCAAACTTCAACGCAATTTGGTGAACGTACACCGAGACGGTCGGCAACTCTAAGGTTTTCAGTAAACGTTTTAGCAGTGATCAGATTATTGATCGGCAAACATCAGAGGCAATAACTGGCGCTGTGCCGGTGCTTTCTGCCTGAAATGACCAGTGGCGGGCAGTAATGAGATAAATGTAATTAGTTACGGTACTTAAGTCACTTTTTTTAAGTATCTGCACTTATTTTGTGGAGACTTTTACTTTAACTTCACTACATTTCAAAGTCAAATATCCTATTTTTTACTCAACTTCATTCTGCAAAATCAGTCGTTTCTTTATTTCTGAGTGGATGGAAAACATAGTTGGTCGAGCACGTGCGTGCCACCAATCAGATACCAGCACGCGCTCTGTTTGGAATTGTTTTGGTTGCTGTTTGGTGGTGTCTACTTACCGCGAATGCAGTTCAGTGTCGGTTCAACAGCAGTGTTTCATGAGAAACTCCCGAAACTAGTGTCTGCTACGGAAATCTGATATCACCAAGTTATATTTACGCACATCTAAGTACAAATAAAGTAAAAGAAAACTTGTGAACCTTTGTTTAAAAAAATAGATATTAGGTTTTTTTTATTAAGTTGAACTTGCAACTATGTTAAAAATACACTTAAATTTAAAAGCCCTGCTCTGAAATCGTGTTGTTTTATTTGGTTCTAAAGATAAATTAGATTCAAGCTTTTGAGCTCATCATTATCTTTTAAATAAGGCTCAACTTCAAAGTCTTTGTTTCAGCAAGAGTCTTGAGAAAAATGATAATGGTATATTATAGCCAGAATAAATCCCAGTACTTTTGATACTTAAGTACATTTTGAGGCAAATACTTTTGTACTTTTACTCAAGTGAAATTCTGAGGGGGACACTTTTACTGGAGTAATATTTGATGTAGTTTTCTATATTTTATCTCTGCTTTGACTCAAGTACTTGTTTTGTGCACTTTGTCCACCACTGGGAATAACCACACAGTTAAAGCACCGCAGCTCACTGTGTGAAAGGGGAGAGAGAGGAGGCGCTTACTTACTGCAGTATGTACGATCGATGATAATTACTGTAGCCTTCCCGAACCGTCATCTTTAGAACCGGCATGTGCCAAAATGGAGAAAAAACCTCTGTAATGAAGCGAAGGAGCTTAAGAAGCAGCTGCATGAGCGACACGTTCAGCGTGATTTCAGATTGAACGCTGTAGATACGAGGCTGCGCATAATCTAAATCCCTTTTCCATCTGCTGGATGATGGTTGGGCAGTTTGGGGGGACGTACTATTGCGAAGAACGAGGAATTCTACGTGCACGAAGTCCATTTCAAGACAAATAACTCTCTTTAAAATCGAATCAAATTTTGTCTTAGATTAAAATTTTCTGTAAAATTATCTCTACATACATTATTGACAGATTACCTGAAAGATTTAACAACGATTGTGAGTAAAATATTTAAATAAAGGGTAATATGAATTATACTGTGACTCACTGTTGCTACAATCACAAAAACAACATAATATGACACAATAAATACAGCATGTGATGTCGTAAAAACGGCATTCATGAGCACAAATACTTCCGGTTTACAGTCCATGAAAGAATCATGACATTTTTATGAGAAAATTGTTATTTAAACGACAAACATGAGTGAAAAGATCCATGTGTGTGACAGCAACAGGTCACTGTAGTCACCATCACTTATCTCTTAGGAATTGTGTCCACAGACAGAAGCTTATAAAAAGGAAGCTTAAAATGAACATAGAAATCTGATTAGAATTTATTAATACAGTATGCATCATGTGATGAGATGGGGACAGAAGCTACACCTCCAGCTTAGTTCCATGTGATCTCATCATCCGTTTCATAGGGCTCTATATAAAAGCTTGTATCTCACTGAATCCTGTCTGCTTCATCAGGGCGCCCGGCCAGAGTTCCCAGTCCATGTGGATGGTCCCGGCACCAGGACCAAAAGTAGGGTTTATTTCGGGAAGCCTGAAGCCTTCTGCAGGACGACAGCTCAGGACCACTTCCCTGTGAAAGAAGGGGTCTCTGCAAAACCCACGAGCCACCCGCCCAGCCGTATGCTTCAGGAGCAAGGTGTCACTGGTTTCCATTCACTTCCATCACCAGTTATCTTTCTATAGCCACGATCATAAAGGGGACTGGTGCATTAACATCCGATCAGCGGCCATCGTTCCTGTGCATTATAGTTATAAACCAAACGTATAAACCAAACATAACGTGTGATGGCGACTGATGGGATGCTAATGCTCAAGAACCCGATGAAGACACAGCAATTGAAAGATGAGCAGAACCTTCTTATGTTGAAGTCACCACTTACTCACTCTCAAGATGTTTCAGATCTGTTTGACTTTCTGTCTCTGCTAGAAAACATGAAAACCATGTGATCGCTCTGATTCAACAAGCGGAAACAGTTGCTTGTAATGTTGTTAGCATGCTCAAGAGTAGAAGCTAAGATGCCCAGCTCAATCTGTTCGTGGTCTAATAGAAAAAATATTTTCAATCTTATCCTTTGGAGATGGAACAGGAAGTTGCATCACAAACAGGAAGTTACAGACTCTTTAAATTCTGTCTTTATTTGCCATCTTCTGCTTGTCCTGAGGGAGGGACATGCAGCAGGCTGTTTCTCTCCCAGGAATCTTCTCTTCTCCCCTTATCTTACTCATTTCTCTCTCTCTCTCTCTCTCTCTCTCTCTCTTTGCAGTTTGTTTACTATTTAGCATTCCAAGTGTCTTAAAGCTAAAAAAGAAGCATTTTTCTATGATACCTTCTTAAAATTTGCCTCCAGCATCTTCGTTATAAAAGATAATCACATTATTTCAGTAGTGGTATAAAATAATGAGGGTGTGCAAGGGAGTGTTCACAGGAAGTGGTTCCTTTAAAATCCTGTAGGTGGCGCTATTGCTGCATGCTACAAACATCTTTCACGATTGTGTGATTAGTTGTGATGCAACAATAGAGAATGAATTATCTGTGAATATCGTTTTAAATGTTATTTTTTGCAACCATCACCAAATTCATCTGAGATGTAGAGACGGAGCTGGTGGAATTGATTTGAAGATAAAGTGTAGAGGGATAAAATCCCCCTGAGACGTGATCAAACCCACAGCAAGAAACCTCTGACTCCTGGGATTGCTGTGGGGATTAAAGACCTCTACACACCGATCCGAATTGAGACGGCTTCTCAGCAGGGTGTTGATCTCAAGGAAATATTGGTGCAATGACGCTCCTTGCCTGAAGATGGCGTTCCACAGCAGTAGCGCACCACAAATCCTCTCTTTTCTCCACATTTTTGTCGAACAGCTCCTTGTGATCAGCCCCCAACAGAATAAACCGCTCGACATCCAAATTTTTTTCTCTGTGTTCGTTGTCTTCTTCTTCTTCTTTCCTGTTTCCTGCTTTCACTGCTTGTTCTCCCTGTTTTTATTGGCATCACTCGTTTGGGGAGATGTGGTGCCTGTGGTTTTCGATCAAGCTGCTTTTTCGCATGAAACTTCAGATTGAAATTTGTTGTATAGAGCCACAATCTCGAAAACCTTTTCTCTGCTGCTGAGAACAGAGCACAGTGTATGTGCGCTGGCGCCGACTGAAGTCACGAGTCACGACGACAGGCTGCTGCTCAATGCTCCACTGAAGCTAGCCGCGTCTCATTTTAGCGGTTTGAAGAGCCAGTCAGCCCTAAAAGTTCCCTAAAGGAACACCTGCAAATGTCTCTAGATTCTTTAAAAAGTGACTCGGCGTCTCTAGTAGGCATCAGTGCAGTGTAGCGACCGTCTGGTGCTGTGCTCTCTGATTGGACTAGTGCTCAGTGACGTCATCGGGACGTTTTCGCGGGTCATTATAAGTGTTTTCTGGCTAACCGTTGTTGTGGTTGCTGCCGCACTGAACAGAGTTCTGCCAATGTTCATGAAAGTGTTTGTGCTAATAAAGGTTCTTAAAGAAGCTCATTGTTAGCGGTTTTTGTTAAAGACTCTCCTAATTTCGTAGATCGTTACAGAATATACCTGAGTCCTGATCGGGAGGTGACGTCCGATCAAGTCTGAAACGTCTGATCGAACTTGATTTCTGATCACGTGATCCCCTCGAGACATCCGACACTTTATAGCGTTTTCAAAAACATTCAATCTTACTTTTGAGATTTACCTTCATTACATTTATAGACGTATTATTTCTTTGTCTAGGTTCAACATCAGGAGTTTTTTTTCCCCTCCCCCACATTCATATTGTTTTTCTTTGCTTTTGTTCTGTAACGGAGTCATTTTAAAACGTGATTGTTTTTTTTCTTTCAGCCCCAGAGCCAATGCTCACCTCCACACAGAGAGACTTTGTGTTCCGGAGCGGCAGAAGACACGAGCTGACTCAGAGCGAGCTTCAGCGGGTAAATATTGCAATCTTTATTTCTTCTACTAATGAAGAGTGGAGCAGTACTTTGTAAATATGCAAATTCTAAGTGAAAGATAAGGAATATCTCAAAACCTTTTCATGTTTGTGTCTGTAAAAGTTTTTATAAATGCTTCAATCCAGGATGTAAACTTTTCTGACCCTAAACATAACCGCGAAATGTAAATGTTTCATTTAAAACAATTAAAAAAAGGTTCAATTGAGAAAAAGAAAGGATTTGTTTCTAAATGTAATTGTAGTTCATAATAAGACATATTTTTGCTCAAAAATGCAACAATAAATGACATGTAAAGGTGATTTTTACTTATTAGAGATTAAAAAGTCAGTGACGTTAATTTTGCTGTATTTTTATTATTCAATTCAAACTCATTCATTAGCTGCATTTCCATCCAGCTTTTTATACGTGCATTTTGGAATATCGCATTAAAAACTCTGGAAGATGAGCATAAATTTTGAAAATGTGGCAAAAACATTATTTGAAGAACTAAGTAAGGAAAAATTTGCATGAACTACGATGGAAACACTGAAAACTCCACCATAATGCCATGGACAGGAACGCCATGTGACAGGAACGCCATGGAGTGGCCTTAATGGACTTACCAATGGATTGATTTCATTGCACTTCTGAAATGTTGTTTTGGTCATTCTAAAATTTAAAAAGTCGCAAGTAAGTTATTATATATTAAAAAAGCCTTCTTTTAAAGCTGCAACTTCCATTTTCTTTTGATTTTTGGCACAGTTTATGAGGAAGTGACTATTTTGTAATCGTTGGATGGAAACGGTGCTTTTTTCCAAAATATTTTAGGCAATATTCCAGCTTTGCAGGAGGATTTTTAAATATTGTGAACAACCCAAAGATACATTGTTTAGAAATCCACTCGGCTAAAGCTTTCCTCTTTGGTGGGCAGCAGGGAATTACCAGGATGCTTCCAGCAGCTGAATTTCATGGCTATCTTAGGATTTTGAGAAGAAAATTAAAGACATAAACCAGGAATATATGATCGAGATCAGGCTTTACCAAAAAACACGACAAAACTTTGAAAGAGGCCAAAAGTAAAACTTATCTTGTCAGTAACTGTTTTTTTTTAAAGGGCCATGAGCGCCGACAGTTTCAGATTTCATCTGCATGAGATCGTTTTCTAAAAATGAGTGTTCTGCTGTTCAGTGTAGGTTGAGATGTGGGTATGTCTTGTCTTGGCTTTGATAACAAATATCAAAGATAAGTGCCAAATAACAGCTGACAAAACACATCCATACCTGCACTAAAGGGGGATAGAAGTCCTCCCCAATGGTAACCGTATCTCAAATTGCATTGATTTGTGATGCCCAGGTCCACCATTCTCCAGTTCTTGTAGCTTTCTTGAGGAAAACTATTGCTACAGATCCATAGTCTCGATGTGTTGGTTCCTGGTGGCTAACCGAACACATGAAGCCAAAGTTTAGCTCTGTCTTCATCACGGTGCAAGGCATGCATCACCTTGGCACCTTTCACCACGGAAACAAACACTTGCGACTCATTCTGAACTACAAACTACTGTGCAATCTTGCAACTTTACAGAACATGTCAAGAGTTAGGCATCAATAATAATTAATAGTTTGTTTGTATAGTTCTTCTCATAGGATAATTGAGGTCAGACTCATGAATAATTAATATACAGATGGGACAAAGCACAGGATAAAGGAAGTCAGAAATCACAAACAAAAGTTTTTCCCACAATTGAATGTAACAGACAAAACATTTGTCCTAAATAATGTTCACCGCATGTAAATCTCTGAAAATATCATATTGTTTACAACCTGTGAACCTTTACACATTATTTTTGTGAAATTAAGTTTGGGGGTCATTTTGTGGGACCGCAGCTAGCGCTGCTAGTTTTATCCTGGGATAGATGGTGTGCAGACTGGGAGCCAAACCATTAAATAACCTCTTGCTGTTTTCTTTTTTAGGTGAGAGACAGTCATATTCGGTTCCAGGAGGCCAAACCAGTTTTCAACACAACCCACAGGGAGATGTTTGTGGCCAAACCCTACTTCAAGCTCCCAAAAATCCACTCTTCTGTGCGGAACATCAGCCACATGCCTTTCTGAGCTGATCGTTCCATTCCCTTTCTGTCGTTTTCACAGAGACGTATTCATGTCTAGAAACTAACTGATTGGCAATGATTCCCCTGGGAGTGACCCGGATCCACCTTTTATGCGCACGCTTATGGCATGTTACGGTAGCTCTTCTGTAACTATTTATACGCTTTTCCTCTCTAATCATGCGAATTTGAGTTTTGCCATAGGACATATGTTTTCGATTCTCCGAAGGACCGGTGCGTAACAACACGCCTGCTCTTTTGTATACACCAGAGATCCGCTGATCACATGCAATCGGTCTGCATTTTGAATGTCAGACTTTAAACATCCCTGATGAGATCCGAAGGAGGACAGTGAGAGGATGTAGAGGTGGTAGAAAATGGCAAAAGGGAAAAGCTGTGAGGCATGCCTGACCCCAGCATTAATATAGACGGCTTCAGTATAGTAAGGGGGGATCGGTGACGAGAGGTGTGCGGTAAGAAGAGAGAAGGCGGAATGGCTATTTATATTAACAACATGTGGTGTCACCTAGGTCATGAAACTGTGAAGGAGAGTGTTTGCAGTCCTGATGTTGAACTTTTGGCAGTGGGACTTCGCCCACACAACATGCCTAGAGAGTTCTCTATGTGGATTGTTATAGCAGAGGTGTTAGGACCCTAGACCTGCTGTATTCAAATGTTAAAGGAGCCCATAGCTCTTCAGCCCTCCCCCCACTAGGGAGGATAATCAGACCATAATTTCATCCATCTCCTTACAACATACTAACCTCTGGTTCAGAGGCAACCAACTACTGTCAGGAAGGTGAGGAAATTGACTGAAGAAGAGAATGCTGCACTAGAGGGGTTCACCAGTCCACCCCCTTCATGGAGCGATCAGCACACAAAAACACAACAGTGGTAGCACCATCATCTAAGAAGATTGAGTGAAAAGGGAGTTGACGAAGCTTAGCCCCACAAAAGCTGTAGGCCCTGATGGAATCAGCACAAGAATATTGAAAGCCTGCGCTCCACAACTCTGTGTTGTGCTACAATACATCTATAACCTTCGCTTACACCTGGAAAGGGTTCCAGTGCTATTGAAAACATCTTGCCTAGTACCGGTACCAAAAGTAACGCAGCCCTGTGTCTCTAATGACCTCAGGCCAGTTGCACTGACTTCTCACATAATGAAACTTTCAAGAGCCTTATCCTGTACTGGGAGTGGATGATGCTATTGTTCACCTGCTCCACTGATCTTATACTCCCTTAGAGAAACTTGGGAGTTCTATAGGTTTATGTTCTTTGATTTCACTAGTGCCATCAGGCCCACCCTGCTGAAGGAGAAATTGAAGAACATGCAAGTGAATACTCCCTTGGTCTCCTGGATTATGGACTACCTTACTGAACGTCCCCAGTACGTCCGTTTACAAAACTGTGTGTCTGACACCGTTATCTGCAGCATCGGGGCTGTCCCTTAGAGTACAGTTCTTTCTCCCTTCGTCTCCACCCTGTAAACAAACACCCTTGCCACCTCCAGAAGTTCTCAGATGATTCTGTGATTGTTGGATGTATTCGGGGGTGGACAGTATCAGACAGTGGTGGATAACTTTGTCACCTGGTGTGACCCTTAATCATTTACAGCTCAATGTCAGGAAAACTTGAGATTATTGAAGACTACAAATACCTCTGAGTACTTAAATAGTACTCAGTACTCCTATTTTCTGGTAAAGTCTTTTTTATTAAATTTAATATTATAAAGGGCAAATTGATTTTGCAGGTGTAGGTGATTTGTAATCATCCGGGTATTTAAACCGAGTGGCTTCATTCTACTTTTTTCTTGGAGCGAACCTGGTCTAAGTCTCTCTCCCACTATTCAGCACTGTGAGCTAGAAGTATTGGAAGGTTGCTCTTGCATCCTGGTGTAGTCCAGATAGCGATGCCACCATACCGCAGCACCTCCGATCCCTAGCGAGCCAGTTTTGCCATCATTCTGTCCATTTTTCATGACCCACTGAGCAAAACCTTCATTAATCCTGGCTGCGTGGGTTTAACTAATCGAAAAACAGACACAATAAACATGCCAGGGCTCAAACATGCATGGGGTACCTTTGGTTCCCAACTGTCCGATGACAAGCATACAATTTTTTTGTTATTTTTTTGTGGATACTGGCAGCAGCATCAACAAGAGGGCTTTGTGGTTGAAAATAATAAAATGATATTGCTGTACTTGAGGAACTGTGGTAATAACATACATGCAAGCTAATGGACCACAGACTGCAACGGACGTTTGCAGCCTATTTTGTTAGCAGCCCCGGAGTTATGTTCAAAGCTGAATTCATCTTGCCAATTCTCAAATAGGACCATGTCCAAACAATTTAAACAAAAACCAGTTTTAACTTGCCTTTGAAAAAAATATTGGGGTGTTGAGCCTTCAGGTGCCTCTGGAGAAGGTTTGTTTTCCACCTAGTTTTTGCTCACAGTTTATACTCCTTTACTTGAAGGTTTGAAGGTCTGTGTCCTTCTTTTGATCTGGGGTTCCCCTTAAGGAATTTCCCTGTGGAAGGTTGTGCCCACGAATAACTTTGAGACTGGATGGGGCGCCATGTGTGGTTCCCAATGTGAGTCTGAGTCCTAGACGGACACCTGTGCTATAGGCATATCAACCGTCTTGAGCTCTAGCCACAGTAATCCTGGTATTGTGGTGGTTTGGCCTGCTCCTCCTAGGTCATCATTAGCCTATCAGGACGGACAGCACAGCGGACGGCACAACGGCTTAGTTTTCATTAATTGATGCACTGATCCTCCAGGGCATCCCAGGTGTGACCAACCGGATCGTGGTTTCACTGTCCAGGTTCATTCCCACCACAGGAAAATGGCAACTGCATTCCCTGGTTTGGGACAGATTTGGGACTCGTTCAGGCAGGCCCAGGTGACCTGTTGCACCTTCCAACAACCCCCATTGCCAGCTTTCGCCAGCTCCCATTGGCACAGATGCGCTGGCCCAGTGAGAAATGCCTGTATGCATTTTTCCTTAGTAAAGCCTTCTACCACAGGTATGGTGCAAGTTCAGGGAGGACAGGCACAAGCTGCTCCCTTTTGTGCCCTGTGGCCCAGAGCTCAGTTCTCTGAACTCTCATCGCTCGTGATAGTCCCTACTTGGCTGATTCACCTGAGCTGAAACCTCTTACTTATGGGGGTGGTTGGCTTGATTCATGCCCCTGTGGCTGGACCTCTGGTCCCTACATTTATGGCATATCCACCTGCGGTGGGCCCCCAGTCTCTACCACCCTCCATGGTGAGACCGTTCGTAACTCCCAGCAGCTCTTCATATGTTCAGAGGCCAGTATAAGTGGTATGTCTCCAACCAGCGGTTAGCCCACTGGATTGTTGAAACTATCCAGCTTGCTTGAGGTGAATGAGACACCCTGCCCTCTTCAGTTGAGGGCCCACTCCATGCACAGCATTGACTCCATGTGGGCTTTGCCTCGGGGGATTTCACTCACCTACATATGTAAGTCTGTGGGCTGGTCATAACTCAACATCAGGTATTATTATCTGGATGTGGGCTCCGTCTCTTCTGCAGTACTGAGTTGTGGCAGTCACCAGTAGGAGACAGAGGGATCTAGGCTTGCAGTGCTCCTCTTCCTAGGAGAGGGCAACTTTCTCCCCCCTACCGAACCTGGCTGAACAAAGCAGTCAGCTCTGCAGGTTCCGTAAAAGGGATTTTGCCTTAAGGCCTGACCTCTATAGAACTAAGGGTCCAGATTCAAGGGTCCCATTTTTAGCTTCCCACTTTCTGTGTAATACATGTGGTCAAGTGGTTCATATGAACCCTGTTCCATTCCCTCTCTTACCTAAGGCAGAGAACTATGGCTTCCGTCCCTGCCCCTTCAGGCACAGGAGGATGACTTGTGTTAGTATCGCTTCTCAGGCCTTGACACGGTCTCCTTATACCCCTCTCCACGGGTAGAGGTGTGCGCTCCTTCTGTTGACACACTCCCTCAACCAAGGATAGAAGAACGCTTTCCAGTGTTGGCAACATCCCTACATTATAGGAATTTTCCAGGCATAGGGGCACCTATCTAGGTTTCCCGGCCTTAGCAGCTGACCTTTTAGAGTTGTATGGATGGTTAGTGTCGGCTTGTATGGAAGGACCTCGTGCATGGGCATTTAAGAAGGGTTCCCAATCAGTTGGTTTCCCGACATAAATCTGTCTCCGGAAATGACTTAAAGGGAACGTCTAGGTTACCTTCGTAACCCCCGTTTCCTGAAGCAGGGAACAGAGACATATTTTCCCTTTCCATGCCCTGATCTGAGGTTCTAAGAAGAAAGTAAGTGAGTTAGAATGTAGACAGTAGGATGAAGTATAGGTCCTCTCAGTTTACATTCCCAGCTCATTTATAATCACCTACTCCCTCAAATCAAATTGCCCTTTGTAATATGGTGGATTCAGGTCACTCCTAGGAGAATTGTTCCCAATCAGTCAGTTTCCCCGATGTTAAAACGTCTCTGTGAATGAATCTAAATGTTAATAAAAGCATTTTAAAATGCCTTCCTGTGTGATGTTTTGCTATAGAGTTCCATTTTTAGAAAAAAGTTTTGTGACAAAGTAACAGCTGTTGACTATTTGAATGTTACTGCAGCGATGTTTAATTTATTCCAGGACATGTGATCCTTTGAAAAGAAAGTAGATGAAAATTGTCATTTACATGAATTTAAATGTCTGATATATGCTATATAATGCCATATGTAAGAGTAAAGCATATTTCACAACTCTGAACTGAACAGAATAAAATTTCCTACATCACAAAAACAGAGGGTAACACCCACTAACACTGTAACTCCCACCTGTAACCAAAACTACTGACCTGGCATCATTAGCTGTCATGAACACTTAAGGCAGTCCTCCTCATTATTGATGCCGATCAAAGGTAACTCTTACATAGACTCCATGTTCTCTCTCTTTTACTAACTTTTGCCCCAGCTCCCAGGACCCTTACACAGGCACGTTTCATTAGAGACCTTTAAAATCCTTCTCCTGGGTTCCAGAAGTGGGTGGGGCTTTTTATTAAGCTGCTTTCAGCAACTCTGTATTTAGTCAATGGTTTACTATTATTTTACTGGGCTTGTCAAAAGTAAACGTTACCTAGTCTTGTACACAATAGGGTCTGATTTTTATGTAGAACAGATGAATATCAGTGCACCCTGCTACAGAGTATTCAGCTTAAGAAACTGTTTCCCGATATTTTTGCGTTAAACTGTAGATCGATTAAAATCTGAGAATATCACAGGTAATGAAGAGAATGCAGTTTTTCTATGCGTCCTTGTATTAATGTATTAATTCTATTGAAAATGTAACTAGAAAATGTGACTAGAGCATGAGAACATTGTGTGGTCATTCAGAACAGATAACAGAAGTATGTCATGGTGGGAATCCTTGGGAGATTAGCATTTATCTGCAAAAACATTGGACAGCGTGACACCGCCTGCTGCCATTGGGCTCATATGAAACCTTTCCAAGCTGGCCATTGAAGGGGTCACATGTGCACACCGGAATTCCTCCAGTCCACCATGGTTCAACATTTATTTTCTGTGATGAGTTATGGTATCGTGGCGTGATATGCCGTGAAAAAATGCAATGCATTCTTGGACATCTGAGGCCACGAAATGGTTGGGATGCAACCTCCGAATTCAGGGCAAAGTAGGACGCATTTGAAAAGTGCATTTTAAGGACCCGTTTCATTTCGGGGTTTTGGCTAAATGAGACAAGGTTCGTGCAGCGTTGTGACGTGAGTAGCCTTAAAATACACACTCGGGAGGATGCACACTACTGGATCCACGTTCTAAAGGCCTTCGGAGGGTTCTTCCTACACAGCCTCCAAGGCTGCATAAACCCTTGGTAAAATGGAAGAGCTTGGCACTTCTTCTTCTGTTGTTGTTTGCTTACAATGCATTAGCGCCACCAGCTGGATCAGTAGTTTGGATCCCAAAATGAATGAATGAATGAAAAGTTCTTGTATTATTAATAATTTTATGTTTATTAAGTTATTTTTATGTTTAGTCTGAGAAATGTTAGATTAATTTCAGTTGCTTAATATATTTTCTAACGTTTTAGGGTTTATTTTTAATTGTTCTATTTCTTTTTTTTTTAAAATACATTGTATTAAAACATGTTCTGTAGTTTCATTTTAGTGGCATTTCCCTGTGGGATTATTTTCTATTTTATGTTCTGTGTAACTAAAACCAGGTTGACGTTCTAGTCTCATAAGTTTTTATAAGTTTTATAAACTCCTCCGTCTGCCTAACACAACCAGTAGTTAAAGAATTTAAATACAAAATAAAGTGGGTATTTTTTTGTGTTGATTCTGTAAAAAAACGAGCTCGGCAGGAAGCACACAAAATGTACTTGTGTGGAAACTTTGCTACTAAAGGTTTTTGCATGAATCTTTATCGAAGCCTGCTTTATTCTTTGTGTGTTTATAAGTGTTTAGTTCTTGCATTAAATAACAAGTCAAAGAAGTTTCACTCACATACTTTTATGCAAAGGGTATAGTGATCTCATTATCAACTCAGTAATATGACAGTGGAATATTAATAAAGAATCCATATCAGACTTTAAAATCTTGTCCACGTGTGTCAAATGAAGCAATAATCAATATTTGAGAATATTTCAAACTCAAGTATTGGTAAAAAATAACAATCTTAAAATTCTTGTGATTATATCCAGAATTACAAAAAAATAACCCCAGGCTGTTTTCTTAAAAGTAAAAAATATTAAAAAAAAAAAAAAAAAAAGGAGCCAAATGAGCCAGTTTTTTGAACGGCTCTTTAAAGTTAACGGATCCCAAAGAGCCATATATATCCCATCACTATCTTTTATAGCAGCGCGTGGTGACCAGCAGAGGGTAATCTAGCGCTAATGTCTATGGCTTTCCCAAAGTTGTCAAGAAAGAGACTGAGAAGGACCCAATTGCAGTGAGTAACAAAATTTATTAACTAAAGTACAACAGAAGCACCATCTTCTGGGTGTCTGGAAGAATTGTACAAAATAAACTACAACACATGAGAGAGCAAACTGAACTGAGAGTCTTGAGTACTAGTAGTACAGAGAACTAATATGCCACTAATAAGGAACAAACGAGGGATAGCTGAGAGGTGAAAATGATTAGAGAAGAAACAGGTGTGTCAAAAGTAAGGTAATTCTGAAATCCTTGTCACAGCTTTTAAGTTTTTGTTTTATGTCACATCTAGTTTATGTTCATTCATTCATTTTCCAAGCCGCTTTTTGGGGTCACCATCTCCAGTGCACATTGTGCAAGAGGGGGGCCACACCCTGGACAGGTCGCCAGTCCATTGCAGGGCAACATTCACACCTAAGGACCTAACACAGTCATCATCTGTTTATACTATATTATCTCTTTATATTACTATATCATCTGTTTATTCTATATTTTATATAAATCACACTGCTGTTGTCGCCCAAATGAGGATGGGTTCCCTTTTGAGTCCGGTTCCTCTCAAGGATTCTCCCAAAAAGGGAGTTTTCCTTGCCACAGTCGCCCCAGGCTTGCTCATCAGGGACATATACACCTCTTATTAATTAATTTTTTCTCTTTTTAAATTTAAACTTGTTGGTTTACTGTTAAGCTGCTTTGAGACAATGTCTGTTGTAAAAAGCGCTATATAAATTAAACGAACTTGAACTTAAGGTGAATTTAGATTATTCAATTAACCTAACCACATGGTTTTGGGATTATGGGGAAAACCGGAGTACCTGGAAGAAACCCACGCAAGCACCGGGAGAACATGCAAACTCCTTCCAGGAAGGTTCACCGGCGAGCCTCAAAGGCCACAGTGCCGCACTAGTTTATGTTGTTTAATCCAGATTGTTTGTAATGTTGTGATTTACTCACTTAGAGTTATTATTTGTTTCTTTTAATAAGGAATTATTGTATTATTTTTTTTATTTTACAAAGCTCCCTCTATCTGGATTTCTTACACACCACGCTGAAAGAACAATCCAGAAAAACATATATACACTCACCGGCCACTTAATTAGGTATGCCTTGCTAGTAATGGGTTGGAGCCTCTTTTGCCTTCAGAACTGCCTTATTCCTCAGAGTTTTTGGTCCATATTCACATGATGGCATCAGGCAGTTGCTGCAGATTCAGAATCTCTTGTTCCACCACATCCCAAAGGTGCTTAACTGAATTGAGATCTGGTGACTGTGGAGGTGTACAGAGTACAGTGAACTCATCGTCATGTTCAAGAAACCATTCTGAGATTATTTGTGCTTTATGACAAGGCACATTATCCAGCTGGACGTAGATGGGTACACTGTGGTCACAAGGGGATGGAAATGGTCAGCAACAATGCTCAGGTGGCTGTGGCATTGACATGATGTTCAATTGGTAATAATGAGACAAAAGTGTACCAAGAAAATATCTCCCACACCAACGCGCCCTAATGACATTACACATCAGACCAAACAGTGTTCCCAATGAAAAAGTTTCAAACTCCAATTTCAGATGTTTTTCACAAAAAAAAATTATATTTCAATGTGTTCTTTGATTTCATCTCTGTTTCGTCTTCTTCTTTTCTGTTTCTCCGTGTGGTGCGGAGTACATCTGTTGTAGAGCAAATGCCATCTTCTGGCAGAGAAAGTCATTGCACCAAAAACACCCCGCTGAGAAGTCATCCGAAAACTGTGTAGAGGCCTTAATGATTAGCTCTGATTAAATTCTGTGTACAACATTGTCAGGGATTCAGTTTGTTTTGGAGAGACACAGCGAACTCCCAATAAACAATGGACACTCCCATCAATGAAGCCCAAATCCATCATCAAATCCTCCTCAACCTCGGATTCACCTGAGTGACCATGTGTACCTAGTTCCACTTCAGCTTCCTGTTTCCATTGCTGGGTCTCTCCGGAACCTCTGCTCAACTTCACTGTACTTGCTGCCCTTGCCCTGCTCCGGTAACCAAGCACCTTCGGCGAAACCTGTCTCTGAGTGCTTGGATTCTCAGTCGATCTCCCTGTGTGCTGTAACTTTCTTGAAGAACTTCAAGATCAATGATTTTCTGAGAGTTCTTTCCAAACTCTAGTTCATTTTATTTAGTCAGAACCAAGAGGAACAACTGATACAGTGTTGCAGATTTAGTTGTCATTGACACCACACTGATCCGCACTCGTTGAAAATACAACGACATCATATTGGTCACTCATTGGTCAAATACATCACCATACGTGTTTCCTCGTCAGCCTTTCCACTAGTTAGAATGAACGTGCATACGGAAGGAACCAACGCATGAAAACTGGGACAATGTTGGAAATGATGCTCGCATACTACTCAATATTTGACCACAAGCTGACATGATAAACGCATCCCATAATGCCACCAACAAGTGATAACTGTATTTGGTCAAACAAAACAAGTCGGGCATGAAAGCACCCTGAAAGGCCTTGCTTTTTCCTTTTTAAATACCGTTTTACTTTTGTACAAGAGAGCATACATGTAAGTAAACCAAAAAAGACCCTGTCCACATGTTTCCGGTTATTTTAAAAATGTATTTTTCTGTGCATTTATGCTGTCCATCCACATACGTATAACCGCAGCACCTTTTTCAGGTAACCACTCATTTTCGAAAACACCGGTCAAGGTGAATCGTATTTGGAACACTCCACACCCAGGTTCGGTGTTAGCCGGTGAAACCAGAGTTTTTTATGTTTGGGGGTTGGTGTTTGTCATTGTCCTTACACAGTTTACAAGCAGCAAGCGTAATGGTGGCTGAAGTGAGGACTGTGTTGCTGTTTATTCCACTATTGTGACGTACAGCATGCGCCGGATTACAAGCGAATTAATCACTGAACACAGGTGCCTTTGTTTGTGGACACGCAGTGCTGAATAATATCTTTAAAAAGTCAGGGTGGTTTTTTTGTACACAGGGTACATGTGGAAATGGTCTCCTTCTCTCCTTCCAGAAGTGTGACAAACAGTGATGTTTTATAGACTGGATTGAAACAGTTCACATTTCAATCAAGTTGTTATTATGTTTTGTAGGTCTAGTTTAATTTACACAGCTCACTTAATCAGACCGACTACTCCATTTCTATTTTAACATCCTGTCTTAAAACCGTGGTGACTGTGAGTTCCGCTCTGAGAAAACATCCACAGTTTTCCCTGTGATCATCACAATGTCCTCTCTGTTAGTTCCTCAGCTCCGTTGCACACCTGAAGCTAAGTGTCAGAATTCTTTCATTTTAGCTACTTCCATCAAACTGTCCTTTTTCAAATGGAGCTTTTATTCCCCTAAATATCCAGTGCGACTCTCATCAATTAACAGCTCTACCAATGGTGTTAGCTCAACTACTACCCCCACAAACTAAGCTCACATTTAAGTTCTTGTTAACTTTACACACTTTTACACAGATCTCCAATAATTAATTCAATCATTTCAACACTCATTTAAAACATTGATAAATAACCTTAAAAAATGACATAAGCAGGAACCACCATCTCAATATATTGAATGTCCACTTTAAATAAATTACTCAGCATTCATTAAATTATTTTTATTTCGTTTAAATACATCTCTAGCAAAAATATAATTAAGAGTCTTTTAGGAGGCAAGCATTGTTCACAGAGATGTTGACTTTTATTTAATATTATAGACCTGTCTTTAATTTCAGTTTATTTGTTTAATACCTGGTTTAATACTTGTTGTTTTCATTTTTGAATGACAAAAAGCTTTTATCTTGTCTTTTGTGTGTGCGCACTATTGAATTATTTAAACCCATTCATGGAAATTTATTTATTTATTTATTGATTTGTCTATTTTCTTTCTTCTTTGGCCTTGAAAAGAGTAGAAATCCAAATAGCATTCTCTTTCTGAGCTTCAGCGGATATCTGTTTCCTGGACAGGATGTCCTTCCCACCCTGTAGCCCCTGTTTTCCCTGCACCAAAGTTGTTCTTTAGTTCACACACTGAATAGCTACTCTGCTTTTCTGAGCTTCTTAAAAGTAGAACATGTAATGAAGAGCAACTTGCTAATGTTGGGTAAATACTTGTTTGACAGTCTAGTAAAGATTCCAGATGATTTTAAAAATCCTGTCGTATCCAGCTGTTGTGTTTTCATCTACACCAAAATACTTTACATTTTCTCACAATATCAAGTTCAAACCTAAATATACAAAGTGACATAAATACCTGAAACTATATATACAAATACACAAATACAGTTTGTAAATTGTCACAGATTACGCCACAGTTTCCCAGTACCACGTGATGTCGCGATGGAAACGCTTTATGGTGAGCAATGTGTTAAAAAGTATTACATGTGGTTTATAGTATTGTGAATTTGCTTTAAAAGGCTTTACTTTACATCTTAAAAAACTGCAAATAGCATATTATATTATTTTAATAGCATATTTATCTTTCTGTGTGTCTGATAAATGTTATTACCGACAGGCTGATGATATGACTTTCATAGCTACGACAACTTATGTTCCTCTTATAAGAAAAGTGTGCATTAAACCACCAGCCCAATAGTCAAATACTGCCAGATGGCTGTGAAAAAAGATAACTTTCTTTCATGTACTCCATTCTTATCTATGATTTGGTGTCGTGCTGTTAAACATTTTCATCATGACACTACTATTTTGGAAGCCTGTGATGTAATCTGTGACGTTTTGCAAATCGTGAAAACTTGCGGATCATGTACTGACAAGGAGCTCGTTAACAACACACCAGAGCTCACCACACGCAGCCAATCACTGGAGTTCTAATCACCTCACAACTCCCACAGATCACGAGACAGCTGCAGCCGAGCCCCCTCCTCCACTTCCCATTCCAGAACTAGAAGATGCCAACGTTTACTCCATCCAATAAATTTTAGACTCATGACGTGGTAGGAATGACTCATCGACTGGAAGAGAGAACCTGGATCCCAAGAAAAGACGTCAAACAACGCCGTCCTAGACATCATGAGTGGGCCTCAGGAGCTGCTGGTGGACAGTGGGGTGGTGTCAGGGATAGAGCTCATTAATGACACTCCTGATTCCTGTGTAGAGCTCATCACATCCCCAACGCACAGCCAATCAGCGGAGTTAAAATCATCTCACATCTCCCGAAAACCCTGTCCGCCACACTGACTCTTTTGGACTCACCTCTATCCACAAGACTCCCACAAAGACTCCACTCATGTTCTGCTCCTTGGCCCCCAAGTCATTTCCTGGTGATCTTGCGGCTCCCTCCTGGTGTTGGTGTCCTGCACTTCCCTGGAGCTCCTACTGTCCGGATTCCCTTAGTGAAAGGAGAAAGAACATTATTGAGATGAGCCTACATTAAGACATTGTTAAGCAATGCTGTTGTTCTGTACCTGTGACAGTGTGTAACTCTCAAACGTTTCCCCCGACTCCCGACTCATTCTGTCCTTGACAGCATTGACTGTTAAAAAGAATTTGGTAATCAGGTTCAATTAGGTACACTCTATGAAATCGCTATTAACTTAACAGCGGAATTTCAACAGCATAATCATGTTAAGTTCATAAGCACAACTTTGCTGTTTTTCTTGTTTTTTCTTCTTGAAGTTGTGTAGATTTAACCACTATTTGCTGTATTTTCCAGTAAAGCGGTATGTGACGTCTATCTATCTTCATGCTAATAATAGTTGCGTTTTGGACAGTATTATAGACAATATATTGCATTTGCTGCAGCAACTAAATCATGGTGCGAATTTTGCAAGTGAAATTTTCTTTTATTTACACTTTTTTGGGATAACTTCACCAGATCTGAATTTGTGGATGAGATGCCAAACATATAGCTCATAGAGTTTTCTTTCATCATTTTGTGAGATTTGCACAATATTACACACAGAATATATTACATTTTCATTAGTGTGCCTATTAAAAGTGACATTAACTTGTCACTTTTGCAACAATGTCGAAGGCAATTATATTTTATTCTAATTACAAGGTGAGTTTCATCCAAAATGTGATGAAACACTGGATTCACATACAAGAACATTGAGTATTCTGGGTGTAGATGTCAGGACAAATTATCCCGAAAGCGCTGTCATTCATTTCCAAAGATACTCAAGAAGCAACGGAAGCTTCTGGAAGAATTTTAAAATAGTAAAGTTTATGTTATAGCATCTAGATTGCACTTTGTAGTAAAACGTATTGCAGGAGGTGCTCCAGTCAGTCAAGTCTTTTGCCATTTGTGTTCATTTCATCAAGAGTCTGATTCGGGTAATATTCAAGTTTCTTTTTGTTATGACCAATTTTTATCCAATAAAGAGGTGGACATTTTGTTATTATTAGTTCATTCATTCATTCATTTTCAAAACCGCTTATTCCCTTTCGGGGTCACATGGGTTTGCCTGTGCCTATCTCTAGCACACATTGGGCGAGAGGCGGGGGTACACCCTGGACAGGTCGCCAGTCCATCACAGGGCAACATTCACTCACACATTTACACCGAAAGGGAATTTAGATTATTCAATTAATGTTTTTGGGATTGTGGGGGAAACCGGAGTACACGGAGGAAACCCACGCAAGGGAGAACATGCAAACTCCTTCTTGCGCCCGTTATTATTAGTTATTTTTGTTTAATTTAACTTATTTAATATAATTTTAATTATGTATTGAAACAATAGTTCCAAATTGCATTTTCTGTTACCTTTCAAGATGCATTGTGTCAGGGCTAGGAGTGATTTATTAGATCACATTTTAAAAATATATGTATGTATATGCACCTTAAATTCAGAAACATTGTTGTGCTGTTCTTGCAAAAAACCATCTACAGCCTATAACTGTACATTCAAAATGAATAAAAAAAAATGTAAAAAGTGGAGGTGTAGAAACACCGCAGGAGTGTGGAGGAGATCCAAGATAACAGGAGCCCATGGATCAATGGAGAGTCAAGGGGTGTGAACCGTAGGTCAGACCACCGTAGAGAAGCTAGAATGAGCCTTTGACTGTCGGAGAGGAATTGGGAATGTTCTCTGATTGTTTAAAGAGTTTCAAAATAAAAAAAAAAACAATTGTTATTTGACTAAACATGTTGAGCAGAAAGTATTTGTACTTGTATATTTACGGGATATTAATTCTTTTTTTAATAGCAGATTTAATCACTATAAAATCCACTAACCATACCGTCACTCTCTCATCTTTTATTTTTGAGCCACCAGAGATCAAGTGTTTTAAAGAGTACAGGATTTGGGAGAATTCTTATGTGGAGTCTGGAAAACATGTGAGTTCCTGTCCTCCGCAGAGCCCTGGGACTCTCCACCCAATGCTGACATCACCCTTGAATGTGAAACTGCATAAGGATATTGCAACATTACATAATTGTTCTGACGTTATTGCAGGTCTAATTTGTAAACCTGAAAGTTTTCTGTCATATCATATATTTTCCTATAAATGAGTAGTTGTTTTCTTGAAAATTGTAATTTATTGAGTAGATTTAAAATCGTGTACATTACTACTTCTGTATCTGTACTTTTACTTCACTACTCATGCCTTAACTACTATATTAATATTTTTTTAAATGTATTTTTTTTTCTACAGTGATTGGCACCTACCCTGTCCAATCAAATTGGATATGAAGAAACGATCCTCCAAAAATGAGATTTAGCGAATGTAACCCAATCCCATACCATAACATTAATACAATCAGCTGAAATTGAAATTATTTTGCAAGAACAACTCATTTATTTTTGTTTTATCATTTCAATCACCAGGAAATAATTGAATGTTTAATTATGTAGCAGTTATTCTCTCGCGTCTTCTTTTTTTCTGTCTTTCTACTGTTTTGCGCTCTCTATATTACTCTCATTCTCTTTCACTTGTGCTCTTTTTTTTCTCGAGCTCTCTCACTTCTCTCTTTCTTTCACTTTGCTCTCTATATTTCTCATTCTATCCCCCTTTCTTTACTTTCACTCTCTATATCTTGTTCATCTGTATTTCTATCTTTTGTTCTGTCACTCTCTCTCTTTTCAATCTACCCGTCTCTCGTCTATTTCACTTTCTCTGTTTTTCCTCCAGCTTCCTCTCACTCTCTTCATGGATTCTGACTTTTCTTTCATGCTCTCCTATTTTTCTCTCCTCTTTTCTCCCTCTCTTGTCCTTTCCATCTGTTTCTTTTTCTCTGACCCAAGGTGATTTCGCCAGGACAATAGTGGACCCACAATGTTTTCACAGATGGAGTGTTGAATACTTATTTAGTACAGGAGTAGACGACAAGAGTGGAGCTGAAGAAACCATTTGGAGACACAGCAGGAATTCAGAGGAGATCCAAGATAACAGGAGACGATCATGGAGAGTCAGGTGGGAGTGAACGGTAAGTCTGACAACCATGATGGAGCTCAGATGAGCCTCTTTCCTTTTGGAGAGGAATCGGAAGTGTGCTCTGATTGTCTGACGGGTTCATCACAGTGATTGTAGGTGAGTCCAAGAGGAGGTCGCTGCCACCAGATTTGGAGGTCTAGTCACTCCCACTTTTCCAGGTTAGATGGTGACCTCACACACAACACCATCTCTGGGTTAGAGTTAGCGTTAGGGTGGTTATTGTGACGCATCTGGGTGGGCAGGCTTCGGCCGTGTGTGATGATCTCACATGGGTGTGGTTTCTACGTCATGACCTCACCTGATGTCGGATGAAAGCCTGCTGCGAGACCCCTTTCGGTGGGTCTGGGGATGGCTGTCTGTGTCTCTCTAACAGCCAGGAGTCACATTTATTAATACACTATGAGGGGAGTTGTAAAGGTCCAATGTTTAGCTCTAATAAAAGCCAGCGCCCTCACACAAGTTTCAATATCATCAGTAGTAACAATAACAAAATAGCCAATGAAATGAAGGTTTGATGCTCTGTTACGGGCTGAGCTCAGCAGGATGCTGTCACTCACTGACTCTGATGGTGATGCTGCTGGGCGGAGCTTCGGCTCGCTGGCAGAATCAAGCCGTTTTCTCCTCCTGATCTCTCAATGGACGAAGGCTAACGGGAGCTGGAGCGGAGCGGTCCATATTCATTCACTCCACTGGGATTTATGGCCATTTTTCAGCACTTCGTGAATTATGCGGCTGACGTTTAGAGCAGCAAATGAAGCGGGTTCCGCGGGGCTCATAGCGTGTAATGTAATTGCTCTTTGTGTTGTGTGTGTTTCACGGAGCAGCGATTTACGGTGGTAACCGAACCAGGACCTTATCGAAATATTGAAAACACGACCCTTCGAAGCATAAACATGGACGAGGACAACCAAGGTAGGGTTTCCGTTAAGCACGGTACAATAAGAAGCAGCTGTCTCACACAAACTAAGCCTCCCATCCCACGTAGCCCCACAGTAAACAGAGTAACCCGAGCTGTGCTGCTCTGGAGGACGGGGAGATACTAGCAGAGCATCGCGGGCGGCTGGCCACGCTTACCTCATGCGTGCGTGTGTGGATGAAATCAACTTTGAGTCACTTTCTACAGTTAATTGAGCTGTGTGTGAGTGTGTAAGTTGATATCAGAATGTATTAGGAGGTTACTTGACGTGAAGGGGTATTTGACGGATGAGCATCGCCTCGGATTCTGCTGGAGCTGCTCATATGTAGGTCGTCGGTTTGTTTGATGTGGATGCTTTGAAGTAGCTCGGGAGATGTGTATTGGAACAGATGCGGTGCCAAGAGGGACCATCAGGCGTTTAATTAGTCCAAGTGCCCCTGTTTTATACAGCACTGTAAACATGCAATAAGAAGAAAATGCTACTTTTAGAATTTGTCTCGGAGCCATAGATAGAGCTGGGCATGAACAATTTAAAGCGTTCTTCGGTTAGAAATATTATGTCCACGATACAATATATTTGTTTAAAGAAACATCAATAGTAAAACTTAATTTAAAAAGATTTGAGATCGCAAAGTTAAGAGGCTAAGGTCTAGTTTGATTCGTATGAGAGCGTTTGACACCATCCATCCACTAGGGGGCAGTGGTAATGTATTAAGTCATTCTTTT
Source organism: Danionella cerebrum (assembly GCA_007224835.1). Lineage (NCBI taxonomy): Eukaryota > Metazoa > Chordata > Actinopteri > Cypriniformes > Danionidae > Danionella > Danionella cerebrum. Next base: position 28,585 of record SRMA01026669.1, read on the forward strand.
AAACTCTAGAACTATTTTTATAATCTTTTCATTTAAAATGTGAGTAAAGGATACGTATTTACTACTAATTTTTAAATAAAACTAGAAGACAAGGTAAAGAAGTTAGTGAAGTGACTAAATCATAATCAAAAAGCATAAAAAGCGATATCTAGTATGTGACAATTTTGTTTTGTGATATATGGTGCCAGGATATATTGTTACACCCCTAGTTTTTATTCATAGATTTTGTCCTCTTGGCCTTTTGTTGTCTTTAAAAAAAATTGTGTCATACTCAACTGAGCCCATTCCTGGGTCTGATCTTGGTGTTTAAAAAAAAACGATTTAAAAAGACATGTCCAGTTAACGGAGTCTTTTCATTCCACAAGCTGGAATATGAGTATATATTCTTTCTCTATTTTTTTGAATGCTGAATTATGAATTAAGTGTGTTTCAATTGCCCGGTGAAGTGAAGCCAAACTATGGCGATCGCCCCCATGGTGCTGGCTGCAGAATGTAGCCCAAAGACTGTGGAAAAAAGCCAAACTTTAAAAAGAATTTCCACAGGAATTTTGTTATTTACACTGTTTCAAGATTTTTGAAAGTTAATCTATTCTTCTATAACTTCTTCCTGGTGTTCTTCTTTCCTGTTTCCCCGTGTGACTCTATTGTACCGCAAACGCCATCTTCAGGCAGGGCACATCTATGCATCAATTTTTCCTCTGCGCAGTCAAAGAACAAATACCCACAATACCCAGGAACTGTCAGCGCTGAGGAGATAACGTTCAATTTTTTTGCTGGCTTTGCAGAAGAATACAACAAAGATGGAAAATAAATGGTAAACAAAAATGTCTCCGTGTGCCAGCAACGCTTTATTAGATGTTAATATACAATTTCTAACATCTAACATATTATTACACATCTTCAGACAGCTGTTCCTAAGTTTTTGTAACTTTTGCCTGTCTTAAATCCCTCTCTTGCTGCTGAAGAAGCTAATGCTCACCTAGCTACGATTGTTTATTTTATTGTTTCAATTTTAAGTGAACATTTTTGGTGAGCATTTATCTGTTCATGCGATCCAAAGAAGGATTAAATAGGATTTGATGAGCCATCCGAACCAAACCGAAAAATGTGGCTTAAAACCATGGTACGTACTGTTGCATCCCGGTGTGTAGAGGCCTTTCTAGGGGCAGAAAATGAGCTGCACTTAGCCATTCCCTGGCATCTCATTTATTCACTGCTTACACACCCGACCCATTTCCCTGAGTTTTTCAAAAGCCTACTGCTGAGTGTCGATGGTGCTGTGACACTCTAATAAGAAACCTATAGATGGCGATATGTTCACTACATACATAGTTTTTCATAGTATATGGTCAACACTCATAAACTAACCAGTGCCTTTGAAAATGGAAACCAGTTGAAAGCTTTTCTAAAAGCAAGACCAGAATAAATATCGATAAAGAGCCAGAACTTACCATTAAACCCTTTTTCTTGCTTAATGAACAGCTTTTACTGTGTCAGTCTCATCAGTTTCTCACCAGTAACTCACTGAAAGGGTAGCACTGTTAAGGCCCATCCCACCCTTAGGAATATTGTCAGCTTAGTACTCTGTATTGGTTTTTGTAATTGTTTATTAATCACTCTTTTTGTAAAGCACCGCCTTGTTATATTTTACAGCACTAGGGTGTACAAAGGCAAGTTATATGCAGTCATTTTATGACCTCACACTTTCAAATAATATAGATTGATTGATTTAAATCAAGTTGATATCTTGATTGGTTGATTGACATAATTTTTCTGTTATTTCATGGTGGATTCTCAAATATAGCACAACGTGGCTTTTCAAAGTCGCTAAGCATCTTTGTTTAAAAGACGATAGCATGGTTGAAAAATTGCTTTTTGGAAAATGTTAAATGATTGGAAGGCCCCAGTGATTTTCCAGAAAGTTCTTCTAATAGGTGTTTGGCCAATCACTGAACAGAAACAGAAAGGTTAGCTTCTAAAAGTTTTATGTATATTACAATGACCATTTTCTTGTGGAGCTTAATGAATACACTACAGAGTGAATTAGATTGTGGCGAGAAATAACACACATCGAAAATAAATCAGACTGTTAAACCCCTTTAAATCTCTCAAAATGTTCAAACTATGCACATTAATGAGCTTCAACAAAACACCAGAAGGACTGTTTTTGCCTGAAGGTTTGAATAGCAGACAGGAAAGAAGACTAGACGTCTCAATCCTTCTATGCAACCAGTTTCATTTCTGTTTTAAGGCTGATATCACTTTATCTTGCAAAGACCAGCTGTAACGGTCCAGAAGAACAGAGCTCAGAGCTGTGGAAGTCCTGTCTGTTGAAGTCTTCAAAGCGTTTTACTCAATGGTTAGTTTATCTTATCTTACCATGGGAAAAACTAGTGGAAATAACATTTCCCTTTATTTTAGTGACAGATGGTCGACAACAAAGAAACGCCACAGGGAGAAGGGCATCTAGTCAGAGTTAGAACTGGGAGTGCATGATTGCTGTTTTACTGGCTGACCACTCAATGTCTGAGACGTTTATGCAACGTCTTTGGTTCAGTCTATGTTTGCGTCAATGTGTGACCTGCACAGATTTTTTTTGGAGTTTTATCTCACAAAAAGAAAATAGACGTTGACATGTTAAAGTACAAAAATGGAGTGGTTACCAACGTAGAGTTTTTGGATGCTACGGAGGAGTCAGTGACTTATGAGTAATATAAACCAAACCCCCTTCTCTCTTAGATTTTACTCAGATAGCGATATGCCAAATTCAGGTTGCTGTAGAGGGGTGACATAATATAAGGTCCCCTTTGTCACTATATAAACCAACCCTTTTAGTTTAAGCTGAGAATGGGTTCAGAAAATGTTTGCTAACGCTAAGGTAAAAAGTTTGGTTGCTAGGGAGTAGTCAGTGATGTCATAAAAATGTAATTTGTTACTATAATTAGCCTAAACAAACTCCCGTTTTTCTATGATGTTTTCGTTGCCGTTTCCCCATTTGTTTTCATTGTACGTCAATGGTTAGATGTTAACCTCTGGCAGGTTGGTTACTAACCATTACTAATCTTATAATTGATATTAATTAAACGGTGGTGCATCAGAAATGACAAAGGAACTGCTTGTTGTCTGTTATTCCAACGGAAGCCATGTGGAGGCATTCTTTTAAAAAGGTTAAGATTGAGAACAGAGGCAGGCTTTCTCAGACAGATTAAAGGAGAGATGCTGAGACCTGGCACTCATTACAGGTGTCTGGACCATCAGACTCTGGCCGTCTGGCACGAGGCAGGACACACTGCTGTGACTGGACCTGCAGAGATCTGAAGGGCATCGTTCCTGGGGAATCGTCTGCGGTATAACTAATGTTATCCCGAAGACATCACGTTTAGAGGGAGCTTTTTTCTCTTTGAGAAGTACACAAGGATAAACTAATGCAGATTTCCAATCGGAACAGTGATACCGTCAATAAATGTGACTGTTGTTTGTTGTTCTGCTGATGGAATTGATTAGAGAAAGCCTGGGTGGTTCGCAGCACACTACAGCTGTGTCTGAATGGTGTTGAATATAGTGAATGCCAAATATTTCCACGTTTGAATGTGTTGGGAATTCATAAAAAGTTTTGAAGGGTTTGTCGAAACCTTTTGTCCCAGCTGGAGATCTCAAAGCAAGCAGACATGGGACAAAGGAGCCCTGTTCAGGTCTCCAGCCAGTGATTCTAGACGGTCCCACACTGAGCCTCATCTTGTCTTTGCCAGGAATGCAGGATTCAGCAGGAGTTTGTGCTTCAGCATCGCTCCTAAATGTGTCACACTTAAGACTTGTGGATGCAGACTTTAAAGGAGGTGGTGCAACTGACAAGGACTTTCCACTGGTCAATCCTTTAGTTTAAAATAAAAAAAAAATAAATACAATTTTCTCTACGCTGTCATCTGGATAACAAAAAGATTCAGGTTATGGTTTCTCTCAGTTACCTATTAGATCGGCAGGGCATTGTCAGTTTAAAACGGTCAAATGGTAATATACCGTAACTAGATGATAGTAATTATAACTAGATGGCTAAACTTTGATGTTAGCTTGTAAAAGTGCAGTTTAAAACTATTTAAAATGTGTCCCTTGTGACTACAAGTACTATAAACTTTACTTCAGTAATCAATGATTCTCCTGAGCTATGTATATTTTATAAATATGTTGCTAGGATAAACAATCTAGTTGCTAAGGAGGAAACCGTTGTATCATCGAAAGTGACCATGCTCACTTTGAGTGGTATACACCAAGAACCATTTCCCTAACATTTTCTGAAGCTGAGATGGAGAACTGCTGATTTTGTTGCTATGGTAAACAGTCTGGTTGCTATGGAGGGGTCAGTGACATAGTATTACATAGTATAATTTTCCCTTTGGCATTTTAAGTTATAGAAGCCAACCATAATGTCTATTCTTTACCAAAGCTAAGATAGATTTCAGAAATTTTGGTTGCTAGGGTAAACAGTTTGGTTGCTAGGGAGCTTTTCTCATGTATTTTCAGTGACCATTATGTCAACTGTAAATCTTTAACCTTTCTATAGCATGGGGGTTCAAGTACTTTTGGCATCTGCTTTCACTGACTGTTCGACGTCAACTCGACCGATGTGACTTTAGCGATTTAATCAACTGCCACCTATTGGTTTGGTATAGTGTAGTGGTTCCCTAATTGTGTACGCATAACTGGGAGAGTGGGGAAAAATTGCATTAAGACGTGAATGAATCATAAATGTTGCCGTTTGATGTACATTACATAAATTTCTCTGGATGTTGTTGGTTTGATTCAGAATTGAGAATACAGATATATTTCTTTTACTAAAACCATTGTGATTCTCATAAATACACCCAAGCAACTCTAAATGAAGAGTATAAAAAAACATGGGATTGGACTGAAACTCTTCCCCACTTTTGAAAAGAGATAAGCTTTTTAATTGGGGCATACACATACAAGAGCCACACAGTCGAGAAGCGTCTGAAATGTTTGAATGCCACAAGTGAATATTTGGTAAATCTGATAATAACAACCATTCTTACCAATGGTAATGGTTCAAACCCCAGGAAAAGTAAGAACTGAATTGACCAGGAAATATCTGGACCATGGCATCTGTGAAATCTGAAATGAAAGAGGTGGTAAAATATTATTTAAAGAAGTGTTTAATATTCTTAGTGATGAGCACCTCATTTTAAACAAATCCACTAAAGAATAGAGTTGCAATGCAATTCAATTGTTATTCCCAGACAATGAATTTCCTGATATGACACTCATTAAAGCATACTAGTACGAGCTCATTAATAACATCTTCCTCAGAGGCACATTTTCTCTTTTGTAGAGGTACCAAATGAAGAGTTTTTTTTTCCAAAACGCCATAACTCCATTTTGATTCATTTGAGTAAAAATGTTATCTTTATTGGTTTGAGGAAAAACCTTCCAGAAAGCAACTCAAAATCATCCAAACATAAACATTTCTGATACAGATTTTAATATTTAAACATTTATGTGTTTCTTTCATAAAACTATAAATCCAAGGGATCAATATAAATGTGTTATAAATGAAACCACTAAAAATACAATAAGAAACAGCATCAATATTGGGTCCTGATTAGGTCGGTTAAACAGTGCCAGAACCCACACACAGATATTGCAGTCAAGTGAGTCCGCATCCTGCAGTGTCTCCTTTCGCCGTCCGCTGACTTCGGATGTTTTCGCTGGATCTTATTGACTGTAATCAGCTGGAAAATGACCGGATTCTGTTCAATCTTCGTGGAATGATTATAAAACGATTAAAAACGTTTGCTGCAGATGACAACCGTCAGTTTCCAATTCTGTAGGACATCATGTTCTTTGCGTTGTGCTTGGTTTAATAAAGTTATGGTGTTTTGTAAAAAAAAAAAAAAAAATGACTGGCGTTTATTGTGGTTTTGAAAAACCTGGACAAACCAGGACTGCATTACATGGCAAATGTGTCTTTTGGAAAATTGATTGAGCTTTTCAAAAAACACACTTCAAATATGGCATCCATTTTTCTTGTTTGGTGTTTATCGTGTTTTGTATTTAAACTCCTCAAATAGACCCTGAGTAGAATTTGTGTAACTCTGAGGACTCTTGTGTAGTTACAGATTCAGAGTTAAGGCCAATATACGCAATACCTGGAGCCGAACGAGGGGTGCCTACAAAATGTTTTGCACTGCCATTTTGGATCCGTTTTTCACAAGGAGTTCTACAAATAACTCTGTTTAATGACGTGAGTAGGATGTAGAAGAGACACTCAGTGGCTTTCGTTCTACATTTTAATAGCGACTTTGTACAGGAATGAAAAAGCGCACCACAAATCCTCTTTTCTCAACATTTTAGTCAAACAGATTTGATCCCATTCTACGAACTGTTCCTCCTGTTTTTCCGTGTAATACAGAGTGCATCTGTTGTACGGCAAACGCCATCTTCAGTCAGGGGTCATCATTTCATCATATTTCCTTGATCCAGATGAAGAGCACTCTGTTGAGAAGGCCTTAAGACCATGTCACACTTGGAGGAGCCTACCATGAAATTAAAAGTGAAAGGAACTTCAAAAAAGCCACACCAGCTGCGAGAACAGCATTGTTACTAATGCTTCTGGTCGGTGTGAGTGACGTGTCCTCAACTGCACATACGCCTCACTTGAGGGCCACATTTGGTTCACACTTGAGACCAGTAATAGTCCCATTTTTTGTACACACACACACACTCACTCAAAAAACCTAGGATTGAGCATTACTGCCTGCAATCTGCTCATAGCCTTCTTCTTCTTTCTCGTATTCTCTTTATTAGTTGTGTTTCATGATGTTTGTGGGCTGCAAGCATGCAGAGTCCCAGTGCTGTGGTTGTGTTCATATCAGTGGAACTAGAGCAGCTGGCAGCGAGAGTGTTTGTTGAGAATACGGATAAGATACAGTTAGAGGGATTGAGGTCAGCCTGTAGATTAAAGGGGGTTTACAGCCCCGGGTGCATTGTTTCCCAAAACGCATTTAAAAGAAAAATCCACATTCACACGCAGATCCACATCCTGAATCACAAAGAAGATCAATTTGGTTAAAGCAGGAATTCAAAATATGATATCTGTATTATTACCCAAAAAAAAAAGCTACGCACTCAGGGATGACATGCAAGCACCCCAATGGACATAATGGAAAGCATCAGTGCTAGAAGAGAACAAGCCATTCGTTTGATATATGATCAGGTCTTGGGAATCGAACCTACTGCCTTGGTGTTGGTAGCAGCAGCTTGTGATTTGGGCAACAAGAGAAAGAATAGTCTTTGTCATCAACAGGAGGATCTAACCTCATTTATCAACATTTCACTGATAATTCACGCCTGAATATGAATGTTAATTCCAGGTCAGAAGCATCCAGCAGTGGAAAAAATCTAAGCTGTCAGTCAGTTGTGCATTTAGCCTCACAGAATTCTGTCCGTCTGGAAGTAGTGTCCAGCTCAGAGAGGGTTCTCTTTTTATAAACAGCGTTGCCTGATGATGAACTTAAATAAAAGCCTTGAAAATGTAGAGCCAGTTTTTTTTAATGAAAAAAAAAGCCTCTCCTTTCGGTTCTCATCAATGATGTGAGACACGTATTTGTGCTGCACACGGCAGGCTGGCGTAATTTGTGGCTTTTATTGAGTTTAAGCCAAGCACAGCCTGAACTTTATAGATTCTCAAATTGTGTGGCATATAGTCAGACGCATCCACAATCGGGCGTGTTTATGATTTTGGGATTCCTACGCAAAGTGAGGATCTGGGGCCCCCCTGCACTACAGCATTGTCTCCGATGTGGAGTCATGTGACGCATCTGCATAACTGCACTCAGATAATAGTACCATACAAAAATAGTGCTCTAGTGCTGCCAAAATTAGCACGTAAACGTATGCTTTTAATTTGTAATATTTAACTCAGAAAAACATAAACACAATCAACGTGGTTGCAGTTAATACAATTTTTGTATGTCCACGTATTCAACGTGCAAAGAAGTATGTTTAAGACTGAGACATATTCATGCCTCAGTTTTCTCTGTGTATCTACTACCATCACTTATACATAAAAGTATTGTTTGATTTGTACGCAGAGCAAATCTTCCATGCCTACACTATATAGTATTTATATATATCCTAGATGGAACTCTATAGTACAGATCATTACCATATTTGTAGTACTGAAGAGATAGATGGTCACGAACTGCTATTTTGGTCACTTCTTTGACATGTTAGGACTTTATTTGTGATCGGTCTTCTGCAGGTGTAATGAAGGCAGACCCGTTGTGATATCCTTGCTCGATTTCCTATATCCTTGTTTTTACATAAAGCCGTTATAAATGTATAGCTCCAGAGGGTCCTTCTCTTCAAGGTACTGTAGGGGTTAAACTCAGATGCATGCACTCCCTCTCAACTTCCCCTCCATTGTCATGAGGCCAGGCCAGACAGGGACAGGATATCCCCCTGTCCCTCTTATCAGCCATCTCTCCCCGAATCCTGACGAGCCAGAGGTGCAGTTAAATAATGAATGCACGGAGCCCCAGGTGACACCAAATGTTCTCTCATGAGTCGAGGAAGTAAAACTTCTCCTAAACACCTCTCAAACTCCCTCACCAGAAGCACACAACTAGGCACTATACTCTGCAAAAACGTAGAACCTGCTAATATTCAACTTCGCACAGCTGTATAAGAGGAGCGCACCAACATAACACAGACCACCAGCAACCCTGATCGACACGGGGTTTCGAAGATGTGTTGCATTTTGTGAGGCAAATGGTGGCCACACCATATACTGACTGCCCAGTAACCGTGCGGTCACACTATTGAACAATGTGGAATTTCACTGCATAATTTAAAAAATAAGCAATATACTACAGAACTTAATTATTTAATAACAATACTGACTTTCAAAAATGTACATTTGCTTCATATTGAGTTAGCAAAAAACTCACGCATCTGACCTCTCAAATTTGATGGCTCAAGTCACGGCATGTGATTGTCAAAGTTCCTCCCTGCTGATCTTTCCGTCAGAACAGAATCTGTAATTGCACCATGTAGACAGGAGTTTTCGTATTGCCAAACGCAATGCCATTCAATGTAATTTTTTTAAGCACTGTGGCTTAAAGGTGTGGTTAGCATTGTTTGGGAGTCTATGATGATATTTTAAAACACTTCCCCATGGCATCTCACAATTTTTATTTCTCGCCTCACACATGCATCTATAATAAACCACGAATCTGCCGATTCCAACTATAGTCATGAAAAAGGAGCCATAAACAAACATACGTGGCTCACCTGTTCTTGCATCCTTAATTCTCTCCAGAGCAAGCGGGTTTTTCTCTGGTTTGTTGTCCACCAATTTTCAGTTGTTCTTGATAGTAATCCTTAGTAATTACAACTTGTACTCTCTTTCTGCGACCCTTCATGAATAAACACGCCCCATACCGCTGATTGGCTACCATGTCTGTTTCTATGGTGGGCCTTGAGCCACCAATTTCTATACATTTTTAGAATTGCGTACCGCACCTTTAAGGCCAATACACAACAAGCCGAATTTTAATTGAAAAGTTGTGTTGTGACAACGCACCTTGATCTAAAAAATTGGGCGCCAAGGGGACGTCACACAATGGACCGAACGAGTCGTGCCAATGAAAAAGAATTTCAGAGTGCCATATCGGATCCCTTTTTACGCAAGGAGCATGAGCAAAGAAAGCTGGCTCTATTGATGATGTGAGTAGGACGTAAAAGAGTCACTCTGTGGTGCTCATCCTACATTTCCATATCGATTTTTGTACGTGAAATATTGCACCACAAATCCTCTCTTTTCTCCACATTTTTGTTAAATAGCTCCCTGTGATCAGCCACCAACAGTATATTATTTTTTCAATGTGTTCTCTGATGTCTCCTCTGTCCACGTCTTCTTTTTTCCTGTTTACCTGTTTGGTGCGGTGAGCATCAGTTGTAACGCAAACAGAATCTTCAGGCAGGGAGCCTCAAATATTCGTGCGAATCTCAATCAGATTGGTGCGTAGAGGTCTTTAATGAGTGGACTTTTATTGTGGTCAGTCTAAGTGAGCACCTGTACAAAAATCGTGTGTAATCAGTAGCTTGATATGTGAGCTGGACGGATAATCTCTCACTAACACAGATTTAGGAAGTTTTGTGAACAGTATTGAAGAGCATATATGAAGAAAATGTTGCATTTCTATTTTGATCAGTGTAGAAGGAACCATTTGGTAGGGAAGAAATACTGAAAGCACCCATGTGCTATTATTGTGAGAGCCATGTTTATAGGCTTGACCTTTTTGGAGGCAAATGCGAGTTTTATGTGATGGTCATGATGCCAAATCTTGCTAATATAAGCTGTGTCAGGTTTTATTTGGAAAAAAACACTAGTGGAATGCATGACTGGCTTTATTTACTTGTTATTTATATTAAAACAGACAGTGTTTTTTTGTTTCCTGGCTTTTGGCATTGGGTCTTCCATACAGCAACCTTCAGTCTGTTTATCCAAACTTGCACCAGTGACTGATTTTAGCTGTGTGGAAAGAACTTCCTGTGCTTCCCAGGCACCTGGCTAATTTATCCCTGTTAACTCAACTACAATACTTTTTCAATTTCTACAATTCTTTTTGTAATATATGATTATAAGGTGTTTATCCCTTAAATGAAAGGTTGGGAATGTTTTTGACTCTAAATTTGGGCACACATTGTTCTGTGTTTTGGCAAATTAAATGGTTTTTGGTGACAAATCAAAATTGTTTTTAGGGAAAATGCTTTTAAATTTCTAAAAAACTAAAAAATTCACTCTGGCAAATGTTCTACTCTTTCGTGTTGTTTGTGGCGGTTAACAGCTACTGAATTAATGGCGTATTTATTTTTGCATAAATCTTTATCTACCTCAGTTCTAATAAAAAAATACTTTTTATTTTTACCTTTGAATTGCCAAAATCTAACACCATGTCACTAATTCAGGGGAAAAAACAAAATGACTAATTTACAAATGATGTGGCCTGATTTTTTAACCTTTTATCACAGTCTCGAAAATGTCAACCATTAGTAACAACATTGGCATTGGTGGATTTTAATTTTTTGTGTAGCAGCAGATTTATTGTTTGTGATTTTTTTATGCCTCATTTTCTTCCATTACAAGGACCTTTTTTGATTGCAAAGCCATGACACCAGATAATAATGCATTACTGATTGTAGTTGGGAAGAGGTATAACATTGTACACACTGTTAAAAATATTCGTAAATCTTATAGCAAAATACAGCAAAACTGTCTGCTGTCATAAAATGAACAAATTACTGTACTTTCTCTTATAGTTAAGACATGATTTAAAATTTTATTAAAAACATATAAATCTTAAAAACATAATTACAATATGGAAAATTTAGAATACAATCCAGTAAAGCTAAAAACTACAGTAAAGTTTTAGCAATCACAGCTTACCATAAAGTTCAATGTTTATTTTTTAAAATTACCGATATTATAACACAAACCTTTAAAATAGACAGTTCTGAGCTGTAAAAAATTGTATTTAACAATTATTTCAATACAAACCTTAAAATTAGGCTTTTCTGAACTGTATAAAAGATGATCATGAACAGAAAATATTACTGTACAGGTATAAACTGCAACAATACATTTTTTAACTTAGACAGTTAAAAACAAAATCTGAAAAATTTACTGTACAATCCTATAAAACCATTAACGGCATTAACATATATTTGACGGTAAGTTGTGGCAACCACAGCTGTCAGATTTTTACCGTAAAATGTATTTGTTTATTTTTGCAGTATATTTGAAAAGGTGGGTTGGATCATTTCTATTTTATTCAAACAGCTGGTGTAATTGGCACATGCACCGGTGCGTGCAGAGACTTCTGAGGGATAAGAGAGCCCAGACCTGTGTAACTTAACTGCCCGGATTAACACACTAAAGCTGTGACGGAAAACAGAGAAACGGACAAAGAGGCAACAAAAAACTGTTAAACAATATTTATTTAATTGAGCAGACCAGATCATCTCAAGACATTTATAACTCAGCATTCAAAAACAGAGGAAGAAAATTAATTCTGCCATTTTCCATCTTGTGGTATGAAAAGAAACTGTTTTTTATATCTCATCTGATGAAGCCTATGGCTTATTCTGTTTTTCTTGTCTCTTTTTTAAAACACCAGGATCAGGGTCTCATTTATAAAAGAGTGTGTAGAATACTGAGTAAAACTAAATGTTCATCATAAATCTCAAATTTGACATAAAAAATATGACAAACTCAGATTTTTAAAACCAATCTTCCTCTTTTAAATCACAGATGGGACACAAGTGTGCGCAGTTCAGTGCGTATGGGTTTCCGCCCCAATCACGCATCGTCCACACCATATATAGTCATTGCAAAGCAGCTCATGAATATTCATGTGTAGTTAGATGAGCGCTCCCTGCCAGTGTTTGGAAGTTGTTTATTATGGAGGCGGTTGAAAAAAGTGGAACTTCGAAATTCTTGTAGGGAAGGTAGAGACCTTACAAGCAGTTGTCTCTGAGGTGCTGGACCCAATTCAGCAGATAAAGAGAACCACTCTGGGGTCTATTCATCAGTTTATTCAGTTCATCAGTTTATACGCCACACATCATCTTTGACCAAGAAATCATTATGGTAACGAAATACACAGTCTCTACATATTTGTCAATTTGTCATCAAGCATTCTGCTCAGCACAGTGTTAAATATTAATTCATTCATTCTCCTGCCCACTTAGTCCCTTTTGGGGTCATGGGGGTCTGCTGGTGTCTGGCAATAAGCGGGGGTACACCCTGGACAGGTCACCAGTCCATAGCAGGGCAACACACACATTCACTCACACCTAAGGTGAATTTAGATTATTAAAACGCATGTTTTGGGGATTTTGGGGGGAAACTCACGCAAGCAGAACATCCAAACTCCTTCCAGGAAGGAACCGCCAACCCTTTAACTGGAAGGCCCTGCACTGTGCTACGCACTGCACCACCATACCATTCCAGTGTTTAACACATAATGTTAATTCTTTGTTTTTTTAAATAAACAAATGTGATGGCAATCAAATGTATTTTCTAGATCTGCTACTGCTTCTTCATATATTTTCCCCATCTCTCTCCACAGTGCCAGAAGACCTTTCTCTTGAAGAGAGAGATGAACTCTCCAACATCAGAAGAAGGAAGAAGGAGCTTCTGGATGACATTGAGGTGCAGGTTCATTTTAAAATCATCAGTTTTCAGACCTGACTGTTCAGTTCGATTCATTCAAACTAGAGTTAATTTTCCCTTTTAGCTCAGTCTGTGAAAGAGCAACAGCTGAGTTTGGAATTGGATCGAATGCAGAATTACAAAGCGATACAAGACCTGCTCGAAGACATGGTCTCAGTTTGAATCCAAACAAACTCTAAAGCTGATCGAATATGGTGAAAACGTGATCGAACTCGGATACAGACTAAAAACGAATAAAAAATGACAAAAACATGCTTTTTGAACGTGTGGCAACTCACGGTCAAACAATGTGCATCACAAGTATATAGTAAAAGATGACAAGAGTCAAAATCAAAGTCCCATTTTGATCGTGTCTTTTCAGTATTCATACGAACGTGTGCACGTTCATTCTAACCAATCGAAAAGCAGTCAAGGAAACGTGTACTTGGAAACGGTGTCACATGGCTGTATTTTCAACTAATGTGGTGTGAGTGGTGACTTAATCTGGAGACTATTACAATAATCAATAATGTATCCTCTTTATGTAAACTGTTTGTCTTGGTCCGAACAAAATAAACAAACTAGAGGTTGGAAAGCAACCTTTAAATTTACCAATGTTTGATGTTTACTCCCAATGTAAGTCGCTTTGAATAAAAGCGTCTGCTAAATACATAAATGTAAATGTAAATGTAAAGTCCTTTAGTGTGAGCAGAACATATATGCTGCTATTCCACCAGATTTTAATAATGTTACACCTTGGCTTGGTATGGTTTTGCCCTACTCATCACATTCACCTTCATTTAGCAGACGCTTTTATCCAAAGCAAATTACAGTAAATATAAGCAGTTTGTTACAAGATCGGATTAATCATAAGACATGCACATAGAAGACGTTCGAGCTGATGAATAAATTTGGTGCTTTTTAATTTAGTTGGTAAGTGTTTTTGAAAGAGGTTGTGAGAGACTTTGCTTTCCAGATTGGGACTGTGAGTGAATTCCACCAGACAGGAACTGTGAATGAGAAAGTTCTGGCGAGAGATTTTTTGCCTCTCTGAGAAGGGATTACCAGAACAGAGGCATCTGGAGGAGACGTAGGTGTGAAGAAGTGACTGTCCTGTTTGCAAGTATCAGTGTTTTGAACTTGATGAGAAAGCCAATGGAGAGAGATGAAGAGAGGAGTGACATGAGCTCCTCTAGGTTTTTTGAAGATCAGTCGAGGTGCTGAGTTCTGTATCATTGGAAGCAGGCTGACTGCACAGGAAGGAAGTCCAGCGAGAAGAGCAGTGCAGTGGTCGAGTTGAATGTTCTGTTAGTTGCTCATCGAAGATCACTCCAAGGTTACGGATAGAGGTGGACGAAGAGATTGTCGATGACTCTAGTTGTATGGTGAAGTCATACTGGACAGTGTGGTTGGCAGGGATAACCATCAGTCTTTGTCAAGCTGTAGGTGATGGTCATTCATCCACGTTGAAATGTCATTCAGATAGTCTGTTATGCGGGTTGTAATTACTATAAGAATTACTGGTGGCGTTGAGGGTTGTCCACATAACAATGGTAGGAGAAGCCCTGTCTGGGGATGATGGGACCCAGGGAGGGGATGTAGGTTGAGAAGAGCTGAGGACCAAGAACTGAACCCTGTGGAACTCCTGTGAGCAGCTGCTGCAACCTGGACTCTTTGTCCCTGCTCAGCCGACTCTAGCAGTGAGGTAATACTTCAGCCAGACCTGGGCAGTGCCGAAGATTCACCATGTCCAAGGTTGCAGATAGGTCTAGCAGAATGAGAACTGATGATTCAGAGTTCTCTGGCAAGTCTGAGTGCCTCCGTCATTGATAGAAGAGCAGTTTCTTGAAATATATTGTCTGTTAGGAGACAACACAGTTGATTAAACATTCTAGAATTTTTGTAGTGACTGGGAGAAGTGAGATGAGTCTATATTTTTCTACCTGTGATGTGTTTTCGTTCAGTAGAAGTGTTACCAGGGCTTCTTTGGAGGAGCCTGGAAAGGTGTCTGAGGTGAGAGATGAGTTGATGATGTGAGGGAGAGCCAGAACAAAAATAGATAAGGTGGCTTGGAGAAGGTGAGAAGATACAGGATCTAGAGGACAGGTTGATGGATGGACTGAAAGGAGAAGTTTTGAGACATTCCACACAAGTTGGGGCACTATGCTATGCTATGAGGTGATGGCAGCAAAACCAAGAACAGCTGAATTGTTTGCTGGCATTTGTGGTTGTACCATGTTCTGTGTTACACACTGTAATACTGCTTGCAGTGACGATTCTTTCTGGCCAATCACTGAGCTCCACAACTGACCAGTCAGCAATCAACAAGATGTCAAGATGCTTTAATTCCAATCAGAGCAAACCCGGTCACAATTCTCCTGAACAATGTGGAATTGCATGCGAATGAGCTCTTTATAAGGCCCCCCCACAAAACAGCTAAAAATACTATAAAACTTGTTAAAATTATCGCATGGTGTTCTATATACACTTTATAGCAATAAATCCTAAAAATGTACATTTGCTCCGTATTGAGTGACAAAACAGCGAGGTCATGGACCTGACCTCACCAATCTGATGGAATATCTCAGGTCAAAGTTCCTCGCAGCTGAACTTTCCGTCTAACTGGAATTCGGAATCGTACCTCATCCGCAGAAAATGATGCTTTCACTTCAACACATGTGATCCAATTCAAGTCAATGAAATTTTTTTCATAGTGCACCAAAATGGGTAAAGAAAAAACTGCCGATGAATTGTAGAGAACACTTTGGAAAAGCCCCCAAAATCACTTCAAGAGTCCCAAAGTTGTGTTCTGATTGGTTCACTTTAACCAGATTTCCAGAAGAAAGAAAATGTTGTTTATTTTCATTCCACTCTGAAACAAAGTGCAGCCATACAATCTGAGAATAAAATTGAGAGATTTGCTCCAAACAAAAGTTCTCATTGGAATGGCAGCTGAAGTGCACACCGTTGTTCTGTGGTGAGTAACGGTGCACCCCTCCCCCACACAAAATGTTTACAAAATGTTTTCATTTAGAGAGATCGTTCTGAGATATTTGACTTTATAACAGCACACACTCTCCAAAGCTTGAATAAAAAAACTTCATGATCAAGGCATGAATAATAAACGGTAAACCTCGTGAGCTCCCGTTTTCGATCGAGGTGCGTTGTGACATAGGGGATGTTTGTTCCATGTCCTGCAATCTATTTACCACCTCTTCCAGACTCTGAGACCATGTTTGGAACATCTACTCTATGCTAGTTGTTCCAAACAAATGCGAAATATGAGATATAAGTCAACATCTCAACGTTTTTGTGATTCTTGCAGAGGTTGAAGTTTGAGATCTCTGAGGTCATGACCGAGATCGAACAGCTGACGTGTGTCAGAGACACGTAAGTTCTTCTTCACTGAAATGTTATTTTACTGTCATTGAACCAAAACAAACTATGTTCTCGTCGCGCTTCAGTAAAAGCAGTCAAAGAAGCAAGCAGATCGCTGTTGGAAGAAAGAAGTTCAACATGGATCCCAAAAAGGTGCTAAAATAGATTTCTCCTCTCTTGTTTTTGTCCTGTGCTCTTGCACTAAGCATGGTTTGCCTCTCGCACCCTTCACAGGGCATCCAGTTTCTTCTGGAGAATGATCTTCTGCAGCAGACACCTGAAGACATTGCTCAGTTCCTCTATAAAGGCGAAGGCTTAAACAAAACTGTCATCGGGGACTATTTAGGAGAACGGTGAGCTACACTGGTCTCTTTTCAGAAGAGAAGGTTGAAATGTTTGTGCAAGATCCTGGTCTTTCTGGAAAAGGATCAAAACAGCTTCAAAGAACAAAGAGTAACCAACGAGTTCACGGTTCAGACTGCAGCTTCTAGTCTGGTCAAGATTTCTAAATGGGAACTCTCGCTAGGACACATTTGAAGAGTTTGTTTCAAAAAGTTATACATGAATTTTCAAAGAGAGGGTTTGCTTGAAAACTTTTTCTAGATCTTAGTCTGTTCTTCAAAAATCGAAATGTATTGTTTGAAAATCTGCACAGAGAGCTGCTTTACAGACAGTTTTTCTCATTGGTGAGCAGCAGAAGATTTATGGTTTCTTCCCAGCTCCTGAATTTCTCATCCTTGATATTGGTAAATAGGAACACATGAAACCCTCTCTTGGAACAAAAAAATAAACTCAATTTAAATGTTAATTACATTTACATTTAAATTTATGTATTTAGCAGATGCTTTTATCCAATGCGACTTACATTTGGGAGTAAACATCAAGCAGTTTGGTACAAAGTAGATTGATCAGAAGACATACACATAGAACACTTTCAAGCTAGTACAGAAAGTGAATTCAAATCAGTGCTTCAGAGGGTTTTTTTTATATGTTAGTTAGTTAAGTAAGTGCTTATGTTAAGTTAGTAAGTAAGTAGGTTAAGTTAGTAAGTGCTCTCGAAAGAGTAGAGTTTTTAGCTGCTTTTTGAAGGTGTAAAGAGATTCAGCTTTCCGTAATGGGACGGCAATGGAATTCCACCAGCCAGGAACTGTGAAGGAGAAGGTCCTGGTGAGAGATTTTTGCCGCTCTGAGATGGGACCACCAGACGCTGCTCATTTTCTGAATGGAGGCGTCTGGAGGGGACGTAGAAGATCAGTCGAGCTGCCGAGTTCTGGATCATCTGAAAGGGTCTGATCGCACATGCAGGAAGTCCAGCAAGAAGAGCATTGCAGTAGTCGAGTCTTGATATGACCATTGCTTGGACCAGAAGTTGGGTTGAATGTTCTGTAAGAAGATGTCTGATCTTTCTGATGTTGAACAGGGCAAATCTGCAAGAGCGAGTAGTTTTTGCAATTTCCTGTTTTGGGGTCACAGGAGTCTGCTGGTGCCTATCTCCAGCTCACATTGGGCTCACATTATCAGTCCATTGCAGGGCAACATTCACTCACACATTTACACCTAAGGGGCATTTAGATTATTCAATTAACTTAACCTAGCATGTTTTTTTGAAACCAGTGTACCCGGAGGAAACCCACGCAAGCACAGGGAGAACATGCAAACTCCATCAAGGAAGGTCACTGGCGAGTCTTGAATCAGCAACTTTCTTTACGCTAAATATTTTATACCCTAAAAGTCTAAACTAATAATACTCCTTAAAATAAGAAAACCAAAAATCTTAATCTAAATTCAAGCTTTTTCAGCTTTGCTTAGATTTGTCACAGTAAGTATCGTGGAGCTACTGGGAGATATCCTCTAAGAGCTGAAGTGTATTTGCTTCTTGGAGTCATTGTGATTTTTATCACTTTTAATGTAATATTTACAAGGAGACAATTATCCTTTTTATTGTGTTTAAATAGGAGCTATTTAAATGGAGCTTGTCTTGCTTTTAAGAAAAAGAAAGGAACGCTGTACAGAACACACAGTGAATATCAAGTTTTGTCAAAAAAAAAAAACTGATTGGGCTTTGCATGACCTCCAAAAGAAACTAGATTTTTTTTTTAAATTGTGGTTTATCACATTTTGTAAGCAGTGTTTGTAACGCATTACTAATAATGTAATTAGTTAACAAATTATTACAAATTAAACAAATGTTGCCCAGCGATGGACTGGCTAGGGTGTACCCCCCCCTCTCAACCGGCAGACCCCCGTGACCCCAAAAAAGGGAATACGCAGGTTGAAAAATGAATGAATGAATTAACAAATGTTCAATGTCCATTCAGCATTAGGAATGGACCCCCCCCCCCACCAGACATGAGCGACAGGTGGAGCACATGAGGGCTAATTAGCAAAGACACAGGAGGAAGTCATACACACAGGAGAAGTGGCCAAAATATAAGGACAGGAAGAGCTGGAGAAACCAAGACATAAGGGAGGAAGCAGAGAGGAGTGGCCATCTAAGGAACGGATTAAGAATTACTTCAAAATAAGGGACTGAGCAGAGGGACAAAATATAAGCAACAGAGCAAGAACCCAACACGAGTATTGTGGCTTCCCTAATTTGGATTGTTCTAGTTCCTAAATGGTCGTATTAAATAAAACTTTATGATCAAACCTTTCGTGATGTCAAACCGCGACTAATCGATAAAGAGATTCATTTTCGACCAGTGCTATTGTCAATTAGTAGCGAAATATTGCAGCATTGGAACTAATTAGTCAAGACCAGCTACCCTAGTACGTACAATGTTCCCAAATCACATCAAAAACCTAGAAAATCAGAGAGAGTGAAGCATGAGCTGGTGAATCTATTCCGTGAACATAATCACATTAGCAGCCATGAACACAGCTCTTGACAACGGGTGCAGCTCGTCTTTTCTGCAGGCTTTAAGAGCGCGAGACACTCAGGATGTGGATTTGAAAATGAAGTCCAGCAGCATGCAGATGTAAAAATAGCCTGGTCTGCGTAAGCATTCTGTCCAATCTGATGATGCCGTCGAGGCTGAAGATGCGCAGTTTCATTTGCTTCTAGCAAGTGTGCTCATTAATGATGCATGTAGTGATCTGCATTCACCAGAAGAGCCTGTTATTATTATTCATAATCGTTCATTATAGATAATAATAAAGATTGGGTCAGATTAGCCTGTGTCTTACAGGGAGTAGAGAGAAGCATACGCGGTGTGTATGGAAAACACACCATGGGAGCTGTCCGAGGGCACCAGGACCTTGAAGTATTACCAAAAAGGCATAACATGTCGACAATGTATTGCAAGTTTTTGTTTACGAGACGCAATTCGAGACAAAGCTCTATGTGATTCGGCGTTAAGTCCCTGCAGTCTGAAGGGACCTGTGACATGACTAGTACAGATAACAAACTTAAATTTTTTTTTTGTTGCTTTAAGTTTATTTTCGTGTGGCTAATGATGGCTCAATTTTCCCTTAAAAAACTAGGCGGGGCCATGTGATTGACAGCTGCACAGAACAGAGCTGACTTAACATCACGTCATGAAAAAGATCATTTACTCCGCCAACAATCAAGTTCAGAGAAGTCGTTCTCAAATTCTTGTTTATAATCACAAATAAGTTGTTTATAACATGCGTGTGTGAGCCAGACATGAGGTGGAGCTACGACGGTTACATCCTTATCAGGAAGTTGCCCATTTGTCATCAGTATTAGCCCATTTGTAGTAGTAGGTTTCACGTTCTTCTTATTTATTTTTTTTACAGCGGACCGGTACTTTTTGAATATGCCGGCTAAGGTGACCAGAGTTGAAAATGCTCTGCACTTGGGGTCCATGTGGACATTGAAACCAGCTTTTTGTGCTCGGGGGTGGAGTTTGTCAGTGTTGTCATGCTTTAATTACAAACAGCAAGGAGAAAGGCGGCAGAAACGAGGAATTTTTACTCTGCTATTGTGGCTTGCAGCATGTACAGGATTACATGCACATGTTTACTAAACAGAGGTGTCTGTGTTTTTGCAGACTTCAATGTTCAAGACTCGTTTTAAAAATGCCATTAATTGATTGCCACCCATGGGGAAATTTAGACTATTAAATTAACCCACTGCATGGAGTACACAGAGGAAACCCACGCAAGCACAGGGAAAAATATAAACTCTTTCCAGGCGAGCCTCGAACATTTATGCGCATTTTTTTTTACATTTATGCGCATTTTGCCATTTTCATGTGTTTTTTTTTTGTTATGAGATATTCCAAAATGTGCATAAAAATAGATGGATGGAAACACAGCTACCGATAGAGACTACAACGCATGAAAGTGGAAACTGGAATTATCTGTGCAGTTATTCAAAATGAATCAACACCTTCTAGCCAATCAGAATCCAGCATTCAAACAGACCATGGCATATGGCACATCTGAATAACAAACATACTTCTGGGGGGGGGGGGTCTGTTTAATCGTCGGGGCAGCAGAGCGTGTGCACTGCTTAAGTAGTACCTCAATGACTAGCTTGAGTGAACGCACCTGGAACGAGTTACGCTAATTATACGATGTGCTCCTCTCAAGACTTCAAAACATCATTTCAAGCACATTTAATATGGTTTAAACCCGCTGTGAAATCTGCTTCGTCTCAGAACAAAAGTTTGTCCAAACAAGGAACTGACTCCTGCTGATTAAACCCCTTTTTCTGGTTATTTTTAGAGACGAGTTCAACATTCGGGTTTTGCAGGCGTTTGTGGAGCTTCATGAGTTTGCTGACCTCAATCTGGTACAGGCGCTGAGGTAAGAGACACCTTTTCTTCTCCATGAGCCTCAAAAATTATATATGAACCATTCCACCAAAATTTTCAAAATTTCTTTTTTACTTAATTTTAAAACAAATTCCTACAGCAAACATACTTAAGTATTCCACACGAGTATTGGTCCACCTTAACAAACTTATTTTGAGTTTTATTGTGTGAATATATATTGTTATATATTGATATATATATATTTTTTATGTAAGTAAACAGAATTCATAGCAAAGAATTAGCAAATTCATGCTAAATAGTCTCCAGGAAATTCTACAAATTTAGATATTTACCAAATATGTTGATTATTCACTGAACAAATTAAATAATTTGAGTAACAAGATAGTATTATCTGTGACGCTCAAAGATGTCATCAAATATGTAAATAAAAATGCGAGAGAACTATTCTTTGGTCTTCCCATTGCTTTCAAAAGATCTAAGTGATTCAACTTCCTGCTGAAAAACGAACTTTCTGGAAATTCCCCCGTTTTTCTGGAGGGGGATGAGTTAGGGTAACAGGAATGAGGGAAAAAATATGTAAAAAAACAAACGTTATATATGGATTTACATATCAATGCAAAAGAAAGGTTCTTTTTAAAAGATCTTAATCATTATATTTTCTGGTGATAAAATGAGACTCCACCACAAATGCTATTTTGGGCATTTTTTGTGGAGTTTATCAGTATTTTAAATGTTCGAGCTTAAATTTGCAATAAGAATGTTATGTAGTACACTTTGCTTGTTAATAAAATGTATTTTTGGAATTTTTTTGTAGTTTTATTTTATTTTTTCCCAAATTCAGTTTTTTTTTCGTTTAAATTTTAGTAAATTCAGTTTTTTTTTCGTTTAAATTTTAGTAAATTCAGTTTTTTTGGGATACCCATTTTTTCCACATTTTACAATTTTTTTTACTACCAAAAACTGTGTGTTTTTAATTTAAATAATTTATTGAGGTGGCATTTACTCAATACGGTAACGTAACAGTTACATTCAAGTGCTTCAAAAACATGTAACTAGTTTTTGTTTAAACAATGAAAAAACTATTTATACCAATAAAATGAAAAAGTAATGTAATACTGTAGAAGCCAGAGCCGTAGGCAGTCGCTTCCCCTTGCTTACAATGTTTTGAAGGGGGAGGGGCTTCTTGTGCCACCCAGATTTGCTTTTCCGCAAGAAAACAACATTGCAGTCAAGTCATGATATAAATTATATTAAATCATACGGCCCAATGCTGATGCTTATTTAGACATATAAAGAAATGGCACCCTTTCAGTGGAATGGCTCATACACTATTAAAAGAAATCAACATGAACGTGCTTGGAAGACCTAAACCAATCAGAGCAGAGTAGGGCTCTGATTCAAGTACCAATGCTTTTCTTTAACATCCTCCATCATCTCACTGCTTGAGGTTAAATTTCCTGCCGGAGCTCATGAGTGATGGGTGCACACCTCCTGTAATTGTCAAGCTTAATGTCGGCACAGAAAATGAATCCAGGGTTTTAAACCAAGTCTGTGTTAAAAAGACACCATAAATCAATATTCAGTCAGTGTGCGCCCTGTATCCTGTATCCTCATATCTATAAAGATAAACATGCATCTGTGTGCAATGAACCGGAGACCGTAAATGATCCGTCAGCTGCTTCCAACATTTCCAGAAGAATATGATCGTAAGGCCTGTTAGGACACGCCCTCTTACATGAGCTGCTGAGTGCACCAGAATGAGGTACCTGCTGTCATCAAGGAAGAATGCAGGGCTGACGCTTGAGAGTTGGAGCATATTTGCAGATAATGATGTTTAGTCTCGTGAAACTGGATCATTTGTAGCATAAATATACACTTATTTAAAATGAAATTAAGGTTAATAATCGAATTTGGACCACAAAATCTTCCTTTTTACTCAAAATTAGTTTGAAGCTAATTATTACAAAAAAAAAAAGAGAACCGTGAACCTTAAAGACAGCACCACGTCTTCCAGGCATGGAATGAACAAGTTGGCGACACATTGAGAACCTCTTAGGGGCTGGATGCTGGATGGAGATGCTCCACTTGTCACTTCGGAATTCCCCACAGGTGTTCGATTGGGTTCAGATCAGGAGACATTCAACCTTCACCTGTTCTTCTTCAGAACTACAACAGTAGCTGTAGATGCGTGTTTTGGGTCATTGTCCCATTGGAAAAGTGCACCATCTTCTCCTTCAGTTTAGAGCAGAACATTGTTGAGTTTATGATACCATCAATGAAATGCAGCACTCATGCAGCCCCACATAATGACACTGCCACCACCATGTTTCACTGTAGGCACCAGGCATTTTTCTTGAAATCCTCACCTTTATGGCACCATACTTTTTTATAACCAATAGTTCCAAAAACAGTGATCTTTGTCTCATCACTCCAGGATATATAGCCCCAGTAGTCGGCATCGTTTTCAGCATGGGACATGCTTTTTTTGTTCATGGGCTTTAGGAGAGCTCAGGTTTCTACTGCTTCAGCAACTTCTGTGAACTTGCATCACGATTATTAACCTTCTCATCAGAAGACACTGCTGTCGAGATGGTAGCTTCCGTGACGACCTGGGCATGATGGTTGCACTTCCTTCTTTCTTAAATGTTTGGATTGCTTTAGCTGCAGTATTTTGAGTGATCTTTAAAGCATTGCTGATCTTCTTGTAACTTTCACCTTTTTGTGCAAAGAAATTATTTAATTTCTCTGATTTTGTGCCATTTTTCTTCCATGGGGAGCTCCAGATCTGAATATAACCTTTTCTCAATCTTTAACAAACATCTAAATGTCAATTTGCTAAGAGATCTGCTTTTCAGGAATTTTTCTGAGGCTACATGTTCACATGCTGTTCCCCTCTCCCCTGTGCAGGCAGTTTTTGTGGAGTTTTAGACTTCCTGGTGAAGCCCAGAAGATCGATCGGATGATGGAGGCCTTTGCTGCACGTTATTGCCAGTGCAACCCAGGTGTCTTTCAGTCCACAGGTACGAATTCATCAATTCATCAAGAACTCAACACCTTGAGTTCTTTTTCAAGTCTTGCCTGGTATAAAGTGTATTAGGTGTTCAAGTAATGGGAACCCAAGGCAATCACAAAGGGAAATCCCCCTAGAGTGAGGGATGGCAGATGGGGTAGCTCGAAGAACATCAATGGTTCTATAAAGAGGAGTGGTAATAGGTTTATTTATAAATGATGTAATGACTCCCCCCGAAACTTGTTAATTAAATGTCACTTCATTGTTGCGAGCAAAGGCTTGAGTTTCAAACTAGTTGTATTTAATTGCTCCCTGGGCCATTTTGAACTGGGTCACTGTAGGTTCTTTCAAATCTGGGCAACATTTTACTTTTAACAACGCAAGAGTAAAAAAATCGGATAAAATGTGAATAAAAAAGGATTATTGTGATGATTTTGTTCAAAATCAAAATCTTTTTGCGTTGTAAAAAAATAATAAAGTGAAGTTAGCCTCATGGAGATGTATTCAAGCACGAACTGTAGATTCCTCTGTAGATGTTCTCAGACATAGACTGGTAACATACTTGGTGAGTTTGAGATTGATCTGGAATTATAACAACTTCCTGTTTAGAGTGAAAGTGAACTTCTACCGTTTCCACATAGTTTAAAAAGTCAGAAAAGTTTTGAATGGGGTTTGGAGATGAGCAGATAAAATCTTTTGGACAGGTTTTTTTTTAAAGCACCCGTTTTGGAGGTTTTTGCTAAATAGCCGACTTCCTGTCGATTTTGAAAACACGATCCATATTACTTATATATACGGTGCATCCGGAAAGTATTCATAGCGCTTCACTTTTTCCACATCTTTTTATGTTACAGCCTTATTCCAAAATGGATTAAATTCATTTATTTCCTCACAATTCTACACACAATATCCCATAATGACAATGTGAAAATTTTTTTTTTTAAATTGTTGCATATTTATTAAAAATACAAAACCTGAAAAATCACATGTACATAAGTATTCACAGCCTTTGCTCAATACTTTGTTAATGAACCTTTGGCAGCAATTACAGCCTCAGTTCTTTTTGAATATGATGCTGCCACCGTGGCACACATGTCTTTGTGAATTTTTGCCCATTCCTCTTTGCAGTAGCTCTCAAGCTCTATCAGATTGGATGGGAAGCGACGGTGTACAGCCGTTTTCAGATCTCTCCAGAGATGTTCAATGGGATTTAGGTCTGGGCTAACTCAAGGACATTCACAGAGCTGTTGTGAAGCCACTCCATTGATATTTTGGCGGTGTGTTTTGGGTCATTGTCCTGCTGGAAGATGAACCATTGCCCCAGTCTGATGTCAAGAGCACTCTGAAGCAGGTTTTCATTCAGGATGTCTCTGTACATTGCTGCATTCATCTTTCCCTCTATCCTGACTAGTCTTCCAGTTCCTGCTGCTGAAAATCCCCACCGCATAATGCTGCCACCACCATGCTTCACTGTAGGGATTGTATTAGCCTGGTGATGAGCGGTGCCTGGTTTTCTCCAAACGTAACGCCTGGCATTCACTCCAAAGAGTTCAATGTGCCCTTTACTAAGGAGTGGCTTCCGTTTGGCCACTCTACCATACAAGCCTGATTGGTGGATTGCTGCACAGATGGTTGTCCTTCTGTAAGGTTCTCCTCTCTCCACAGAAGAACGCTGGAGCTCAGACAGAGTGACCCTCGGGTTATTGATCACCTCCCTGACTAAGGCCCTTCTCCCCCGATCACTCAGCTTAGATGGCCGGCCAGCTCTAGGAAGAGTCCTGGTGGTTCCAAACATCTTCCACTTACGGATGATGGAGGCCATTGTGCTCATTGAAACTTTCAGAGCAGCAGAAATTTTTCTGTAACCTTCCCCAGCCTTGTGCCTCGAGACAATCCTGTCTCGGAGGTCTACAGACAACTCCTTTGTCTTCATGCTTGGTTTGTGCTTTGACATGCACTGCCAAACCTGCGACCTTATATAGATAGGTGTATGCCTTCATGTCCAATCAACTGAATTTACCACCGGTGATCTCCAATTAAGTTTTTGAGGTTTTTGTTTATAAATTTGAGTCAATTTCAAAAAATCTTTTTCCACATTGTCATATTGGGGTATTATGTGGAATTTTGAGGAAATAAATGAATTTAATCCATTTTGGAATAAGGCTGTAACATAAAAAAATGTGGAAAAAGTGAGGCGCTATGAATACTTTCCGGACGCACTGCAAGTCTTGGTACACTACATATAAGTGCAGAATTTCATTAGCTGAAGCGTGTAATTAGCTGAGAGCTGAAATGTGTTAGGTAGGTGGCGCTAAACAGCCATTTTGCTTATTTTCGAACCCCAACCAGATGTAAATGTTCACCAGTTCTGACGTGTGTGCAAATTCAGCCACTTTTCGAGCACACCTTGAAATCAAAACTTACAATATGGTTCTACTCACCTTCGGTGCTCAAGACGAATAGCACAGCCTTAGTGTCAGATGCTCCAGAGACAACAGCCTTTTCTTTCATGCCAACAATAGAACTTTCAGCATGTAGTGTAACTCTATCATATAACTCTGGGTTTGTGGGTGTTTGATGCTCATTTGTGGCCACTGACGAGCCTGATTTCTTCTCTCGACAGACACATGCTACGTTCTTTCCTTCTCTGTGATAATGCTCAACACCAGTCTGCACAACCCTAATGTGCGAGACAAGCCCACCGTGGAACGGTTCATCTGTATGAACCGGGGCATCAACGAGGGGGGAGACCTTCCCGAGGAGCTGCTCAGAGTGAGTTTCACCCCATACTGAGACACAGACGCTGCTTGACATTCCTCATCAAGCTGCGTTTCCTGCGTGTGAGCCTCTAATGTTTCTGAAAGCCCCAGCTGTGTGCTGAGGGAGCGAGCAGTGCTTTCACCTCACACGCCGCTCGCCGTTTGGAGTCCTGTGAATTTCATCAAACTGAAGAACGCAGAATCCTGGAATGCAGGATTTCCTCGCCGATGTTTCTTTCGGAGCATTCTTTGTCTGGGAATTTGCTGGAAGAAGGGGTTTTGAAGAACAGTCTCAAGTTTTGTTGTGTTTGGTTTGTACGAGGACGGATAAATGACACTTCAATAAGCCAATACAATTAAAGTCAAAAATGCCAATTTCACCAAAAATTATTTTTGTTGATTCACAATCGTTTCACCAGACAACCATGAGACCACTTGTTTGCGAACTGGGAATACTAAACTAGTTGTTTTCTGTTTTCCGCTCTTTGTTTTTTATTTACAGAATTTATATGAAAGCATTAAGAACGAGCCTTTCAAAATACCTGAAGACGACGGGAACGATCTCACTCACACCTTCTTTAATCCAGACCGGGAGGGGTGGCTGCTGAAACTAGGTTTGTCTCTCCGTCTCATCACTTCTGTCTGTCCCTGTGGCATAACATGCAGAACACAATCACAGAAACCACCACCAACAACAAAAAAAAATGGATTCTAATCGTATTTCTCATATTTTAATGATACTGTAGGGTATTAAAAAGGTTTCATTTGATACTGAAATCCAAATTGATACTTTCCAAACAGTACTGGATGTTTTAATTGATACTTTTAAAAAAGTGCACAGAAGAAAAAAAATTTATTAATTTCGTTCCCGCTTGTTTCCTTTCGTGGGGGGGTCTATTCCCGGCACACCAGGAGGAAACCCACCTTTTATCTAAAAACCCACTGCCCCATTGTGCCGCCCAAATAAATCAATATGTACATTATGAATAATTACGATTATTTCAGCTTTGCAACACACCATTAAAGAACCATTGCATTTTATTAAAGCAAGAAATAAAATGGTAAAAAAGAAAACAAACTAAATGACTGGATTTATTCAATCCTTGGCTATTTAATAGTAGCATCTAATCTCATCTATCTGGCAACCCGAGGTTCCAGAGTTGGGTTACGGTTCCACCACAGTAGTTATATGTCCATACAAATACAACCAGTGTGCAGTGGATAAAGATTGCATAAAGGAACACGAGCAGCTCTTCTAATGACATTTGCCAGATGATTCGTTCAGAGAGGACCCACTTATAGCGCTATGAAAAATGGCAATGACGTCAACGATGATGATAACAAAGTTATTTAGTCGAGGAACCATTTTCTTGTGATGGTAATGAGATGTTGACAAGCTAAATAAATCTCGGTTATGATGAAAACTTGGCGAGACGTTAACGAAATGTTAATGAGTGGACGATTACACATTCAAAATGCAAAACATTTCTGCTTTTCATGATTCTTGGGTGTAATCCGTCGTATCGACGAAATGATGTCAGCTGACCTTTGAAAGAATATCATGGTGGCGAGCCGTCAGGTGCTTCTTGAGATTGGTGGAATTTTTTGCACCTAGTTTGTGGCCACAGTGATTTTCAGGAAATGTATTCTTGATTTTATTTGTCAAAACTTCAATTACCATATTTTCGTCATGCTTTTTAACAAGTAAATGCATATTATTCCTCCATTGCTCTTGTTTTTTTGGTATACATAGGCTTATTGCACTTAAGGTTACATTTGTGAAACATAAAGCCACAGTTGCCAGATTCAGAAAGTTTTTTTTTTAATCCTAAGTAGATTATATACATGTATCATTGTATTTATTAAAGAAAAGCCTAACGACAATCTCACAATGTGAAATAAAGCAATAATTCATGAAATACATTTAAATACACAATTACTAATATTTAGAGAGTTAAAATAACTTATATTCATCTAAATTGATTAAAAGGTTTTTTAATTGTCGTTGACTAAAACGTGACTAAATCTATTACATTTTTAAATTACTAAAATAATTTTAGTCTTTGCACACTGAACTTCAAAATTTTGTTGCGTTTTTTACGCTAAAATATTTTAGAACATTTTTAGGTCCACAAGCCTTGCACAGTGGATATTTTGACTTAAAATAAAACTGAAACATAAAATTCACAAAACCAAACAAATAGCAAAAGAAAAAGGCGTCTTCAAACAGTGATGATGAATTTCTGATATTAACTCTTTGACAAATTCAAAAAGAGAAAATGAATACTGGGTGCATCTGATCCGGAAGGAGAATTTATCCTCCTCATCAAAGAGCTACAGAAATATCTTGACAATTTCTGCATTTATTTCAGGATGTGAGTCCTTCAGTTTGACGCCTTGCTGGCAGTTTTGGAAGCGCGTGGTAATCGTAGCATTTATCACACAAAGCTCTATGTTGAGACACATGTCTGGTCTGAAACCAATGACGATGACCTACGGAACCATAGAAGGATCAAACCCATTTGAACCTGTTCCCATTATTTTTTAGTGGACAAATTTTTCATAGGCAGTGTGTTTGTGTAATAGACGTGTATACGTGAGCTCGGTTTATACGTGAATAAACGTGAGCTCAGTTTTATTTTTGACCGTACACTTGTTTCGGATGAAATTTTAGACTAAAACAAAGGGCTGCCAAAATCAACAAAGGGATGCTTTGATGAACTTTGGCAATCGCAAATGCATCATGTGATGTGACTTGAGCCTTCGGATTAGAGAGGTCAAACGCCTGAGATTTTTGATTACTCAATAAGAACATGTGCATTTTTGGTGAACACCAAACGCCACAGTTTAACAGACGATTAAAATGATTTTGTTTCATCTTCAGGTTGTCTGAATTCCATGTGAATCTTTGTGCATGATGCCCAGGACTATAATAATTGAGCTTCTGCACTACTGTAGCCTTGTTCCAGTCTAGTGTCTTCAACTGCTGTGTTTGTTTGAACTCGCAGGAGGACGCGTGAAGACCTGGAAGAGGAGATGGTTCATCCTGACAGATAACTGCCTGTATTACTTTGAATACACCACCGTAAGTGCAGAACTGAGGTTCATAAAACGTGCCGGTTATGTCATTTCTCTGTTACTTTGATTCATTTCTGGAATCTTCCTTGACGTTAACAGGAGAGAAAGTGCATTTCTAATAAGCACAACATGACTGATTAGTTGTTAAAGCCTGTCTTTTGCTTAAAAACCTTTATCTAGAAGCAATTTCATCAATATAAAGTGGTGTAAAAAACTATTTGCCCCCTTCCTTTTTTAATATTTTAATACCAGTCAAAGATAACACAAGTAAACACAAAATGCAGTTTTTAAATGAGTTTTTAGGGAGAAATAAAAATCCAAACCTACATGATCAGAAACATTTTGTGTGACAAACATGCAAAAGAATAAAAAGTCAAGAAGGGGGCAAATAGTTTTTCACACCACTGTACTTCTCTGTGCCATCAGGTGTTGAGCACAGATTGGGAAGTGTGTAGTCTGGTAAAAGTTCCCTTGGCAATCATTGTAAACGGCAAAGAAAACAAGGAGAAATGTGCGGAAAGGACAAACGTCTTAGTGTCATTTCCATGTCCTTCTAATGTCAGATATAATAACCTTGTGTTGTGCTCTAGCTCTTTATTAACTTAAAAGGGCTGTATTATGCAAAATCGACTTTTCTGAAACTCCGAGTATATTTTAGTGCTTCTTCCCTCATCAAAAACATGCCTCAAGTTTCATTCAGAATCTTTCACACATGTTTTTGTAAACTTTTATTGCTTTTGTGGGAGCTGAAAACGGCTCGATGTTCCTAACACCACCAAAAGTTCCTAGCACCGCCCACTGACCAATCAGATTATTCGCTAGTACAGACCCGGAAGTGCGAGAGCAGCAGGCCAGCGCTGAAGAACACTGCCTTCAAAGTGTTTTTACATACCAGGAAACAAATTAATATCTTTATAAATTTGTTACCAGGTAAATGGATTTATTAGGATTTGGTCAAAAATATGAGGTGATTCCAAGAGGTCTTTACGAATAATACTGCATTTAGAAGGGTAATAATGATGCTGTGCTAGTTTAGAGGGTGCAAATATTTATTATAAATGCTTTAGAACATCGTAATGTGGCACTCTTAACAGATTGTGGTTCATGAGATGCACACAGTTTATGAGAACGCATAAACTAATGAGAAGCATTCTAATGAGGGGGCAGTTTATCAATTCATGGCAGGTGTCTGAATATTCAGATAAATGTGCTTGAGATCTAAGATCTCTAAAGATTAAACTCCAAATGCTCAAAGCTCCCCAAGTAGGCAATCTCCAAGAAGGCTGCAATAAAACTGTGCAAAGCTGTGGCCCTCCTTGCCCACCTCTGGTCTAAGGTGCTGTGACTTTTTAACTGAAGTTCCCAGTTAATTCTAATCCAAATTGAAGCTTTTGCCCCTCAGTGGGCAATTTTTCGCACTATGACCAGTTCTGATTTAGGGCATGTTTTCAAAAATGGCAAATGAAATAAGAAAACCACCAAGTGGAAGATAACCAGGGGGGGCTGATGAATGGACATGAATATTGTTCTGTTATTGTATTGGACAATATTCTTATCAAGAATGTCAAAAGAAGTACCTTATCAATGTGACCTGCTCCACTTCCGATTGCCACCTGGTGGCACTATAACTAATAGTGTAGGTTGCTATATGGATGTATTCAGGCATGGTCTCCTAACACATGTCACAAGTTGGATTCCAATCGCACGTTCTATTAGCTATTAGCAACTTCCTGTTTAAAGATCATTTTCCAATGGCCGCCATGCCCACATTGTTTAGCAAAGTCAAAAAGCTTCTCGATTTAACGTTCCATATGCCTTAAGATGCCATATGCCTTAAAGTACATTAGCAAAATTGCCCATTTTTAACAGTTTTTGTGAAATAACCGAGTTCCTGTCGATTTTGGAAACATAATTCATGTTACTTATTTTTAAGTCTTGGTAACCTACACATGTGTGCCATAAGACTACCAGCTGTTAGCACACCATAAGTCGAAATGCGTTTGGTAGCACAATAGAGTCATTTCCAACAGTAGCACTATAGAGCCATTCTCACCAGTTGTGCCATAGGCACACACAACTGTACGAAACATGAATGTGAAACTATTGACACCCGTTACACACCTCCCTTTGAAAGTTCTCTGGAAATGATAAATACTGATATTAGCTGGAAATAAGGAATACCTGTCTTCGTTGCCTCTTCAGGGAATGTGGGTTACACAAGTAACCACAGATGGTATGACTCGTGACTAATTGGGGAAAAACAAGGATTTAAAAACTTTTGCAACATGGGGCATCTTAATCCAAAAACTACCAAATTTCCAGGCACCAAAGTATTTTTTTATTTGATTACAAAACCAGTTTGGCTACTGTTTTTTGAGGAAAAGAATGTTACTTCCTGTTTTTTTTAACCAGCACTGAGCCTGCAGCGACCATAAGGGTTTTTTTTTTACCAAAATGATTGAAAAATGCCTGAGAAATCCATCCCAGCACCTACTCCTCACACTGAACCTAAGTCTTGCAGGGTTTATGGTAAAACTGATGCATTGGTGACTTCATCGTGAGCCGGGATGAAAATAAAGCCTAAAAGCTCTGAATGCAACAGAGTCCTGCTGTGTGTATTTATCAGCGAAATGGAAGCAAATAATCTTCCTCCCCCACTCGTGTGCTAGATTTAGACCTAGAGACAGACTGGAGTTGCTTAATGTGCATGCGCTCACTTCCCCATCTTTCTCAATAATCCCATCCTCCGCTTCACGTTTATGGAAACATGTGGCAGATTCTGTGCTAGGACTAATTGCTTTAATCACAGTGGATTAAGAGTCTATCACTGGTGTGTTCACAGGACAAAGAGCCTCGGGGGATCATTCCACTGGAGAATCTGAGTATAAGAGAGGTGGAAGAGCCCAGAAAACCAGTACGTAACAAAAACATGCTTTTTGTTCAAGATTTTGGGGAAACTATTGAAATCTAGAAACTTTTTTTTGCTCCAGAAACTTTAAGTGATAAGACGGAGCAGTGAAGCCTTGATGACCTACATTTTTCATTATCCCCATAGTCTCGTCCGTAGAGAAATTCACATGTAATTATCAAAAACCTCAAAACTGCTGCGTACGATGAGGCAGCATCTGTCCTTAATGTTTTAAGCAAGTCACTGGTTCCAGTTAAATCTGGATAGATCTCACCATGTACAAACTAAATGGGTCTCACATGGACGGCTGAGTGCAGCAAAAGTGCTGTGATTGCCCTCTTGTGGATGACTGCAGAATGACTTCCCCCATTACAAACTCTATGCAAATGAGCCAGACGTTTAAAAGGATTTCCTCATAAATGATGTACTTAATTAAGTACTTTTACTGATTTTAAATGCGTTTGAAGGCAATTGTGAAGGCATAGCGCTGAATACTTTTGCACACTGCACTTTTCAGTTGTTGAAAAAAATGTTAATCATGTATTTTCTTTAAGTTCAAATAAAATTTATTTGTTTGTGGACAAGCCACTGTAAAATGTCAATATAGGCAAGGGTCATAATACTATTGAGGAATGTATGATGTGTTCAGTATGATTGTAACGTTATGTTTGGTTGATGCTAAGAACTCAGCAAAACTTTGTTAAATTGTGTTTTTTGAGAGAAGACAGAAAGAACAGAGATACGGAGCTGAATAAAGAGGCTTCAGCTTTGTTTAGTTAGAAACTGATCAAAGCTTCATTTGTTGTTGATTTTCAAAATCCATCACAAGATTAGATGCTTTTTATTTTTTTATTCACTGGAGTGTAAAATTCTGGAGTAATGTGAAGGTTGCTAATAAAAATTAATATCAATCTGCAATCATCATCAGCCTTTTTAAACACCTTTTTCTGCTCCTGTAGGTGTTTGACGAAAGTTAGCCCCAGGATTTAAATCAAATATATTTTTAGGACTATTTTACTGATGGAGCTCCCCAGCTTAAACTTAACCAGCAACCAGTAGGTGGAGCAGGTTCTTCTGACTCATTTGAAAGGGGTGATATCCCCAGATCAGAATGGTTAAATGTGGTTAAAATATGGAATGGTTAAATGCTCTGGCCTTTCAGAACTGCTTTGAGCTCTACAACCCCAGTCATAAGGGCCAGGTGATAAAAGCCTGCAAGACGGAGGCTGATGGGAAGGTGGTGGAGGGGAATCACGTGGTCTACAGGATATCTGCCCCCACACTGGAGGAGAAAGAAGAGTGGATCAAATCCATCAAGTAAGCTGCATGGTGCTCTCAGCTGTGTTTGTGTAGGCCCTACTCTCCCACAGAGGCTTTGTAAGGATCACTCAGCATCGTGTTGATCAGGGGAAGCAGGTGTTTTAGATCTTTACTTACTTTTCTTGCATTAATATGCGTAATGGATGGGCTCCTCTACCTCCTCATAGCTCATTATATCATCCGTATGGTTCATTTTAGGACAAATGAACAAATTAATTGTCTTGAATATTGTGAGTGACTGTCTGTGGAGGACAGTTATACCATAAGAAGCATATTTCAACCTCTTCCTGTGGGAGCATTAGTGATCACAGCAAAGGACCTTGTAAGAAAGCAATGTCCTTATAAACCGCTTGTTACGTGATATGGGGTCAGATTACATTTATGCATTTCTCTTTCGCTTTTTGAAAGTAAAAACATTTCTCAATATTCCCAGAACACACAGGGAACATTTGTAGTCATATAAGAACTTTTGGCCTCCATTTACTGCAATGGATCGGAATTGTCCTCACATTTTACTTGGTTATAAGCGTGAGTTCTCTCCCTTGGCCTATGGCTTCGTGTTTAGTGTTGAAAGAACACTGAAAAATCATAGTCTGGCAAAACTATACTGTAAAGTAAATCAAGAATCTGTTCTAAATCTATTCTATTTGAAATACAGTCGTGCTCATACGTTTACACACCCTGACAATTTTCAGAAAATATGAATGAAAACACAAAAGTATTTTTCCACTAATAGTAGTTTTGAAAATTCAGGTTCATTGGTTTACTAAGCACATGCACTTACTGAAGCACGTGCTTGCTGCCATTTTTATGCACATACAGGAGCGCGGTAATACATGGTGGCAAAAAATAGCGCCCCATTGTGTTGTGTCATTTGCGAACGAGCCGGCTCTATGAGCCGATTCTTTAAAACAACCCGTCGGGGGGAGCCGAGTCTTCTGCCGTAAGTAGGGCCGGGGCTTCATTTAAGAACACTTGCGACTAATCCCACTGGAAACCACTAGGATTGTGACTGAAGACGCATGGTTTAAAGATAGAGAGTCTAGTGCTACAGGCCTGGTACAGAGAGCGACAGAAATGCGGTCGATTGGGAGAACGTGGAAAAAAGGGAGAAAACTGCATATGGCTACATTTCAATGATGTCGGAGCAAAGCAGTTTATTATTTATGTTACGACTAGTTATTTGATTTGTTGGCTGTGTTCTGAGTGATACTAAATACAGAGCCATTTGGGAGCCGTAAGTGTAAGTTTCCATCACTAGTGGCCGTGTGTTCAGCCTCTGCTCACTAGTGACACCTAGCGACAGTTAAAAGTAATAGACGTAATAAGATGTTCTTGAACAGACTAAGTTTTATTAGCTTGCTATTTTGACACACATCCCGCAGTATAAAAATAATAATAAACTAAAACTAAGCTACATTGAAAATCCAAAAGGCACAACCTTGGTTAGAAACATGGTTACAAAGTCTACTTATGGTTCTTTACTAAATTATATTGTTCATTTTAAGTGCACTTTTTAAATATTTATTTGAAAATCTTCACATATTTTTTTTTCTTAATTCATTTAATGTTATTTATTTGTAATGTATATTATAAATATTTAATTGTTTTTACTTAGAGTCCACAAATTAGAAATTTAATAATGTTGGGATGTCCCTTTAGTTATATATGTTGGATTGTACTAAAAGAACTATACAGCTGTCAATTTTTCCTATTGATGACGTATAAGATGAATAAGGATTATATATTCTGATTTTCTAACACAATAGCTATTTGTCTGCATGAACACTCCTGTATATAATACACCAACAAAGGAAAAACAGACCAAACAAAACATCACAAAAAGAATTTGGCCAATGAGGAGCAGTGTGTTCCACGTGGGTTGTGAATCAGCCGACCAATGGCAGAGACACACCCGCTGATGCAGACCACCTATAGGGCAATACACAAGGCCATCGACTGTGCCATTGCTACACAAATACCACTGCTTACAATTAACCAAACAACGCTATTTGGAGCGAGCCCACAACCCCAAACGCGACATTTGGAGAGGAGTCAACAAGGCCGATGATGATTGGAGCACCCAAATGTGCTGCTTTACCAACAGAGAAGATAAAGAACTTCATTAACAACTATTTCAAGAGACTTCAGGCTGTCATTGATGTTACAAAATATTACAAAATATTTGGAACAGGTTCCAAAAGCAAACATACTTAAGTATTCCAAAAGGGTATTGGTCCACCTTAACTAATTTAATTAAATGTTTCATTAGTTTTAAAATCAAAAGATGGGTGCCATTTTTCTTGTTACTAATCCACTTTTTTATTCTTTATATAAGTAACAGTTTTTAGCAAAGAATTAGGGAATACTTGCTAAATTGCCACATGATTATAGAACCAGGAAATTCAGCAAATTTAGTTATTTACCCAAATATGTGCATTATTACGCTAAACTTATTAAATCTCTTTAAAAATTTGAATAACGGGATAGTGTTTTTTAAACGACGCTCCAAGATATCATCATAAGATCATCACATATGTAAAAAAGAAATTACCTTTGTTCTTCCCATGGCCTTCTAAAGATCTGAGTGATGCAACTTCCTGCAGAAAAATGGACTGATGGAAAATCCCCAGTGTTTCAGGAGGGGGATGGGTTAGGGTAACTGGAATGAGAAAAAGCTGAGGACATGACTAAAATGTTTGTTTGTTTTTAATCAAAGAAAGTAAAGATATTTGTGTGAATGTATTTGAAACAAACATTAAATATGGATTTACATATCAATTTAAAAGAAAGGTGCTTTTCAAAATATCACAATCATTGCATTTGACTGGAGACAAGCAATAAATGCTATTTTTCAGCATTTGATGTGGATTCTATCAATGTTTTAAATGATAAATTTGCAGTAAGAATAGTACACTTTGCTTAATAATTAAATGTATTTATACAAATATGAGTTTGATGGGATTCTGTTGATGGCTGTGGGATATTTACAGGGTTCATGTTGTTGTCTTGCAGGGCTAGCATCAGCAGGGACCCTTTCTATGATATGCTGGCTACCAGGAAACGACGAGTGGCTACCAAGAAGTGAATAGCAGCCCAGCTCTGACGCGCACACCCACACACACACACGCACGCACGCACGCAGCGGCCACAGCCGTCGGTCTCAAGGACAGCTCTCAAGGGACGCATTGTCTAAGTGGAGGATCTGGAGAGTGGAGGTCGTGGCCCCTGCAGAGCTGGTTCGATAAATGTTGATGAAATTGAGTTTCCTGTTAGCGTCAGAGCACCCCCTGCTGCCTGGAGCCGGACGTTCACACAGCTGAGTGGAGATGTTCTCATAATGTGAAGTATGCAAAACGCAGCTAATGACGATGATGTCATTTCCACTCGCTTTTATTTCAGATAAAGATGGGAATCTTTCCACGCGGCTGCTCCTCGTTCTTTTCTCGCTCATCTCAGGACTGCTTGCATGCATCGGAAGTGAAAACAATCAGGATGCTTTATCATTATATTTATTGTGTTTTAGCTGTTTAATATAAAAAGTATAATTTCCAGGAAGTTGTATGATTCACATTTGGATGCTTTTCGCTCTTGTGTTTGCGTGTTGCTGATTTCTTTTGCGATCTGTGGAAACTATTCATTTCTGCATCAAAACAATGGGATAAACATTCCACGAGCAAAAGTTTATTTCACTTATGTTTGTGTTTTAGCTAGTATTACGTGTGTCCTGATGCATTCATACTCTGCATATATCAAAAATACACTTGAGTAATGTACAATTACTTTAATTCTTCATCTGTCAAAAGAACACGCGGCATGAGGAATCTGTGCGTCTGGCAAAAAGAAAAGTGGATTTATTTTGTGGATGTTCTATTTTGTGATATTATCATGTGAATTATTGTATAATTATATTCGAAGGTGAATTCTGAAGGACCTCCTCACTTCTGGTAGATGTGAAGCATGCTCAAGGTGTTTGTCAGAAAAGAATCCTCAGATGGAGATGGAGCTGTCTTCATGTAAACGTGAGGGGCTGGGAAATACTTCAGCAGCATACGTTGTAAACGATAGAAACTATTTAAAGGATTCAGGAATTTCTCTACATTTACAGAAAACATTCTCATTTATTGTATTTTCTTTATTCTCATGAACCTCAATAAAAATGTAGAACGTTCAGCTGTTGAAGGGTTATGATCTTCCTTGGGACTATTATTTACTTGCAGATCCTTCATTTTTCATCTCTCTTTCAGCCCTAAAAAGGTTCCCAGAACCGCACCCCCACACCATTATACTGCCACCACCATGTGTCACTAGGGCTTTTCACACTGCGCTTAATCCCAGATAATGACGCTTTTCACACCTGTAATTTTAAAGTCGTGCACCACAATCGCAAATCTAAGTTTGTTCAGTGTGAAACGGAGCAGTTCTTTGAATGCGGTGTTGTTGTTCCACCAAGCAAAACACCCCTTGTGAAGCTTGTCCAAATGTGCTTTAGCATAACTAGAGTGAGACTGTCTGTGGAGTGTGCAGAGAAAAAGCTTTACAGCATCTTGTGTAAAGTGCACAGAGTAGCTGAACGATGCACAATGGCGCCATCTGCAGCAAGACGATGTAAGTCTTTGGAGCTGGTCTGTGGGTTGACTGTGACTGTTCTCACCCTTCTGCTTATCTGATACATTTAGGGTCTTCACTAGAACAGTGCTTCTGGTCTTCCAATTCCTCACAGTGGAAACTGAGAGCTTAATTCTCTGAGACAGCTTCCTGAAGGTCACCAAACATTGTTTTTGGCTCATTTGAGAGTTGTTTTTAGGCTCTCCACTCTTCAGAAACACTTACAACTGGCTTACTTTCTTACGATAGGATTCACCTGTGTGTGGAGGTCAAGGGTCACTGGGGTTAGCAAACCAATTTTAGTTCTCATAAATCGTATTGAAATCAATAAAATGACATGATTTCTTAAATTTATGAAGAATTTTCAAAAAAATCACATTTAAGCCATTCAGGCAAAATGTATTTCACTTGATTTCAAAACCGATTCCGATAGGATACACATTCCAAATCAGTATCGGTC
The DNA here is from genome assembly GCA_007224835.1 of Danionella cerebrum. NCBI lineage: Eukaryota > Metazoa > Chordata > Actinopteri > Cypriniformes > Danionidae > Danionella > Danionella cerebrum. Next base: position 68,079 of record SRMA01026669.1, read on the forward strand.
CATCGTAAGTAACTTATTTAAATGTTTTAGAATCAAAAGATGGGTGTTTTTATTTATACTGAAAGTAACAGGACTGAGTTTTTAGCACATAATTAGCAAATTCATGCTAAAAAGCCACACAATCATAAAACCAGGAAATTTGTGCATTTTTACTCTGAACTAATTAAATCTCTTAAATAACTTGAATAAAGAATAGCATTTTGTTAAATGACTGCAAGATATCATCAAATACGTAAAAAGAAATCGAGAGAATTTACCTTTGTTCTGTGCATGGCTTTCTAAAGATCAAAGTGATGCAACTTCCTGCTGAAAAATTGTCTTGTTGGAAATCTTCCAGTTTCTCAGGAGGTTTAGGGTAACAGGAATGAGTAACATTATTTTTGGATTAATGCAAAAGGTACTTTTTAAAAGATCTGAATCATTATTTTTTATGGTGAAGTGTAGAGTCAGAGACTGGGGACAAGCAATAAAAGCTACTTCTCAAGAGTTTTATGTGGATTTTGTCAATATTTAAAATGTTAAATTTACAATAAGAATAGTATGCTTGGTAATAAATGTTTTTATGAAGCAACTTTAATGCTTATGTACACATATAAAGTCCCAGCGACACAAATGGCTCATTAACTTCTAAATTATGAATCTCAAATTTCTTATCCTGACAACTGATGATTTTTAAAGGAAAAGCATGGCTTTGCAAACCACTGGGAAGTCAATCAAAATGATATATTATATTGTTTTACCCATGATCTGTGTAAGTACTGTACCCCCAGCGTTTCGGAATCTGAGGAGTGTGGCTGCTGCTTCATCCCCAAGCCCTTGCAGAGAGCAGGAAACACAGAAACATCTCACAGTTCAACCTTTATAAGAAAAGAGAGCCACCTCTTACAAAAGCAACTTCTCCGGCCGTCACATTCCCCTTGATTCACTCAAACACACTGCTGTAAACATGAGCGGAACGGTACAATTCCAGATGTTAAGGCTGTTCCCCTCACACTCTGCACTCTGTACACGTCAGATGCTGCAGTAACATGAAGCCATTCTCATCCAAACAGAACATGGTCTACATTATGAAAGAGTCTCCTGATACAGGACTGAAAACGATCAACTGATAGTACAGTTCAACTTAAATTCACAGTTGTATTTCACGTTCGATTACAAGCAGAACATTTCAAGAGAAGATGTGATGAACCCGACGCTAAATGGGGACTTGAGTGAGACGCTGAAAGGAAGAAAGGATGCAGGTATAGGGGACAGCAAAGCGTGCACATATAGCCACCGCTCCAACCACACGGGGCACTGCTGACACGGTCTTTCTCCTCGCTGCCGCATCGTCTTCGGAAATCCTGAGCGTCTGAGCAGCATTTGTGATCTGAAGCCCCAGGCTTTAGTTTGAGATCTCATATATTACCTATATAGCATTTCTGGTGTCCATAATCAAAGTTCTTGTATGTACAGTTGCCTAAAAAAAATCTGTACAAATAAAGAAAACGCCCGAAACACGCGACGCAAGGTTAAAACAGTGTATGACGTGAACGTTCAGCACCATGTTGAGAAGAGCAGCTGGAGCTTTCCTCTCGCAGTGTCGGCGCGGCATCTTCAGGAGGAAATGAGAGCAGAGATTAGAGCAGAGTTCGTCTTGCGCAGCCCCTAATGAAACGACTCCTTACCTCCGCTGGAACTGAGGCTCCCCTTTCCCTTTAGCGAGTCTGTAATGTGCTGTGAAAACCAGAGAGCAGCGACTTCTGAGTAACATCTACATGAAAACACAACCTACAGCTAGCATTATTACTCACTCGTGTATCTGAAGCCGTCCGGTGAGGGAGCCCATCCCCCGCTCTGCCTTCGCTCGAGGGCACCTGTTTGTTGTAGGTACTGGTCACGTGATCTGAACATTTGTGTTTTAGAGATCTTCCCTCACGTTCACTGGAACCACTTCGACCGTTCCCTGCAGGTCACAGAACATGTTAATGCATTTCGGTCCTTAAGCCTCTCCAGACACTTGGTTGCTTCATTTGCATATATTTTAATATGTTAATGAGCATGTTTAAATAAAACGGACAGAGACGACATTTAAAAAAAATGTTAAAAAGTGAATTCAATTTAAGTGGTTAGAAAAAGTTTTATTTGGAACTGATCCTCGCTGTAGCCGACAGCACGACTACGTTCAACGCATGCGCGGTAATGCCATTGTGTACGTAACAAATGTTTAAACACATGCGCAGTAATGCCATTGAGTACGTAACAAATGTTTAAACACATGCGCGGTAATTCCATTGAGTATGTAACAAATGTTTAGACACATGCGCGGTGATGCCATTGAGTACGTAACAAATTTTTAAACACATGCGCGGTAATGCCATCGAGTACGTAACAAATGTTTAAACACATGCGCGGTAATGGCACTGAGTACGTAACAAATGTTTAAACACATGCGCGATAATGCCATTGAGTACGTAACAAATGTTTAAACACATGCGCGGTAATGCCATTGAGTATGTAACAAATGTTTAAACACATGCGCGGTAATTCCATTGAGTATGTAACAAATGTTTAAACACATGCGCGGTAATGCCATTGAGTACGTAACAAATTTTTAAACACATGCGCGGTAATGGCACTGAGTACGTAACAAATGTTTAAACACATGCGCTGTAATTTCACTGAGTACGTAACAAATGTTTAAACACATGCGCGGTGATGCCATTGAGTACGTAACAAATGTTTAAACACATGCGCGGTAATGCCATTGAGTATGTAACAAATGTTTAAACACATGCGCGGTGATGCCATTGAGTATGTAACAAATGTTTAAACACATGCACGGTGATGCCATTGAGTACGTAACAAATGTTTAGACACATGCGCGGTAATGCCATTGAGTATGTAACAAATGTTTAAACACATGCGCGGTGATGCCATTGAGTACGTAACAAATGGTTAAACACA
>SRMA01026669.1:73071-99526 GCA_007224835.1 Danionella cerebrum
TGCCATTGAGTATGTAACAAATGTTTAAACACATGCGCGGTGATGCCATTGAGTACGTAACAAATGTTTAAACACATGCGCGGTGATGCCATTGAGTATGTAACAAATGTTTAAACACATGCGCGGTGACGCCATTGAGTTACAATATTTGTTACGTACTCAATGCCATTGAGTACATATGTACGTAGTCGCGCTGTCAGCGTGGAGAGTCTCTCATAAACAGGAAGAAGGATGCGGCAGTTCATCGGCAGTTTCGACGCCGTCTGTCATATTCATGTTTTTCCCTTGTATTTATTCCCACCATGGTCATGTGATCAGAGTTTCGGCAAGTCTATTTTAAATTCTGTATTGTAATAAACTGTGATCAATAAATTATAATGAGCTAATTTGGAGGATATTGATGGTTTATTGCAAGCATGTTGTTTACATCTTTGTTTAAAGACTTTGTTTTAATTCTAATAGACAATCAGATGTCTGTTAAATATTTACATATCCAAAAAGTCTTTTAATTGCGATAAATTGCGATTAATTAGTCCATTTTTTTTCTTTGGTTGACAACACAAATTCAAATTGACACCATTCAGAATGTTCGTAAAAATGGCACACGTTTAATGTTGGAAAAAGTGCAAACATTCTGTTGCAGAGCTTTGTGATTATATTCCGGATGGATGATGTGACATTGCTTTCCGGGGAAGGTACACACCTTTGTGTCCGTTGAGCTGATGATGGTCTCTGTGAGGAGTTCCGGAGCAGTGGTGCTCCCTTCCTTGTTCTGCCCCAATCCTTTTTCTCGAATCTCGCTCCTCAGCATCATCATCCCTTCCATCGCGAGGCTTCTCCTCATCCTCCCTCCTCCTCTTCTTCTTTTTCTTCTTCTTATGTCTTTTGGAGCTACCCCCATCATTTTCCACTGATGGATCCCTCTCTGAATGCCTGGAAGCAAGGGGTCACAAAGGCTGTTTCAAAGGATTTTCTTTACCTGCCCAGATCTCTTTACTGATAAACGACACACGGTATCTGTTGTGTTTCGTTTGTAGCTGCTTACAGGTCAGAATGTGGAGGTTTCTAAATAAGAACTTTAGCAGGATTTTCTTTTGTCTGGTGTGTTTTTAAAGTTCCCGCAAGCTCTGAAAGACATCTGCAAACTACCATCCTACCAACTGCATGATTTCCATATAAAGCTGGGCTCTAGAGTGCGACCAATTTGGTCGCATATGCGACCTAATTTCTCAATGGTGCGACTAAAAAAAATCAAAGGTTGCACCGGTGCGACCCGTCGTTCGAGGGGGAAAAAACGAAACTCCGTGAGTCTCCCTGTTGTTCAACAACAGACACACATTAGGTCCATATCGTGGTCTAAACCAATCAGAGATAGTGAAGAGCGTATCCCGCCCCACCCCCCTCTGATTGGCCGTGGTCCACATATTCCTGTATGTGTGTGAACGTACGTTTGAAAATGCATGTGATGCAGTCAGACTGAGAGAGGTGAGTCCATCAGGTAAACAGTGGATGTAGCCGTGGATTACGAGAGAAGATGAAAAGAACGATTGACAGATTTTTAATTAAGAAAGATAAGTTAGGGCCGGATCGTGAAAATCATAACCAATGCTCTGACACGGAGCCATCAACCTCCCCTGTGACTGGCTCTAATACATTTAGAATTGAAACTATAAACTTTTCTATAAAACACATAACATGCCGCGATAAATGCACTGCTCAAGTGTCCCCTCTCCCCGCTGCCTTACAGCAGCAGGCAGCAGCAAACAGATCATCAGACGAGGCCGAGATGAGAATTAAGTTTAACGTTGCCTACAATATTGCAAAAGAAGAACTCCCCTTCACTAAATTCAAGTCCAAAATAATTCTTATGAAGAAAAATGGCTTGAACGTTAACCCGACGTACAGCAATGATGCACCCAATTTATAGGAGTCATCGCAGATACATTGAAAAAAAGACGTCTGTGCAAATTGCGAACAGTGCGTACATGGCATTCCTGATCGACGGAGACACATATTTTTGTGTACGGAGATACATATGTGTACAGTCGTATCTTGCGGAAAGGAAGACCGGGGAATACATTATTGAACACAGTGAGGTCGAGCATGCTCATGCCCAAGGTAAACCATGTCACGTCATGGAGCCTATGTCAATAATATGCCTACCGTCTCGTTACTGCATTAACCATAATATTCTGACACTTAAAAAAAAAAAAAATAAATAAATAGGCTGCATTATAAACTCTTGATCTGGGTAGTAAATGGTATTATCGTTTTTATTTGTTTAATTAGGAATTAATGCTGCTTCAAAGAAAGCATTTGCTGCTCTTGGGGACCAAAATCAGTTTAAAGTTTAAATTTCAGCTCAGTAAAGCACTTTAAACACCTTTTCAGTAAGTTTTAGTTACCTTTCTTGTAGAATTGTGCTTCAAATAAAGAACTTTATATTGACCAGGTTGTTAGTTAATCATTTAAAAGTCAATATTGTCTATATGGACAGTGATTTAAAAAAAATAAATGAATAGATAACTAAAACTTGTGAACTTGTGAAAATGGGGTGTTAAATGTGATGCGGTTGAAAATTTGGGTGCACCTAACTTTTGTGCTGGTGCACCTAAGAAAAAAATTTAGGCGCACCAGTGCAACCAGTGCAAAAAGTTAGTCTAGAGCCCTGTAAAGCACATAACGCCAACAGTGTCCCAGCGGCTCCACCAGGAGATACAGCGGGGCTGGTATTTATTCTGGCATCACAGTCTAACAAAAATATTTGTTCATTTTAGTAAGCTGTCAGTTTCTGGTCTGAAACGTATAGGACGGTTAATTTGGAATAAGCTCCAAAGAGGCACTTAAACTTTTCCCAAATGGAATGAAGTGTTTCTTTTTTAAACATAAAATAAAATGAGATGATTTATAGTCAAGAAAGAACGTTCTATCTGCAACACGACTGTAAAACAGGGACCAGATGCACCTGTTAATATAGTACTCTACACTAACACAATGTTATAACAATAACTATGTGTGAAAATATTATTTATCTTAATTCTTGCACATCACTAGTATATGATGAGATGGTGCCTCACCGGTGTTTGTCCTTGTTCTTCTTCTTCTTGGCTTTCTTCGACCGGCACTCATCGGAACTCTCCCTTGTACCCGGTGACCAGCTACGCTTCCTCTTATGGTAGACTGGAGGTGGGCTGACATACCGAGGAGATGAAGGTCTGCTTTTGAAACTGTTCACTGCATGGTTGGCATAAGCAGAGTATCCGTCCCTGCTGTGGTGTCCAGAGGGGCGATACGAGTCACCTCCGAAGCGGCGCTCTCTGTTCCAGTCACGCTCCTCTCTTGCTCGCCTCTGGAAGTGCTGGTAGTAGTGATGGTGATCTCGCCGTTGGTGTGAAAACCTGTCCCGGTACCTCTCCTCGCTGCGGTCTCTGTGATGGCGCTCTCTGCTGGTGGAGCGATCCCTAACGGAACGACTTTCTCGATAGCTGAGCTCATAGCGACTCCGGCTTCTCTCGCTGTAATCCCTGTAGTGTCCGTGTCGCTCCCTGTCCTTCAGACTTGAGGAATAGCCCCTGGTGTGCTCTTCTACTGGCCTCCATCCATCTCCACAGGCAAACTTGCTAAAGTGAGACGACTTGGAGTCTTTGCTCTCGCACTCACTCCACCGGTGCCCCTCCTTTAACTTGCGTGGACTTGTGTGACCATCACTAACATGGAGGCTTGAGCAGTCACTGACTGAAACCCCCGCTGATGTAGAAGTGGAATGACTCTCATTAAGGTGCGCTCTGGAGGTTGTCTTGGTATAAGGGTCAGATGCTGACGGAGAATCTGAAGGAGGTGCAGTCTGGATTTGTGAAGAAGATGGTGAAATGGGGTCCAAAGAGGCACTAATCCCTTTGCATGACAGTTCGCCATCAGCACTTGGCACATTGGAGGAGCTACAGGAATGAAAAAAAAAAACAAAACACAGAACGTTTACTTTCTAACAACTGTAAACGCTCAAACTTAACAGTGTGTTCCGCACTAGGTTTGTGCTATGGTTCTTTTTGCTTGCTTTGAGAGCTTTCCACTGGTGACTTTATCGAAAGGAACACTTTGTAAAACAACACACAATAGATATATACATAAGATCTACATTGGTCAAACGAGGAGGTAGACAAATTCCCATCGAATTTGTGTCGACGAGTCACAATCATGCAGTGTGAAATGTGTTCTGACTGAAATAATGTCTGTGATTATCTGCAGCCAGCCTGGCACACGTGCGCTGTTTTCAAATCTTTCTCGTGTGTGTTTGGTTGCGCAATGCAGTTTGAGAACACGGACAAAGTTCTCTGCGGCTGAGTCAAAAGTCACGCAGTGTGAAATTTTAGGCTAGTTTTAGCTAATGTAGATTAATATTTAGTGGATTAAAAATTGTCTTTTAATAATTTAATTTAACTCTTTAATTATTAGAAATTGGACATGTGACCAAACGAGCCAATCACAGCATGAAACAAACTGACTCATCAACACTTGTCTGGCCGATGTGTAAATGAAAGATACACTGCTCGCAGCAGATGCATATGTGTGTACAGGCCTTAAGTCCACAAGAGAACCCCACGACTCGTACCTTGACTCATCAGATCCACGCTTTGAGCTGATTAGCAATTCTGAACTCCTGCATGCATTAGACATCTGGGATAAAGGATGTGTATCACTGGTACTCTGGAACAACAGAATAGCAATTAGCATAAGAAAAAAAACTTCCCTCCCACAAACACAGCTTTAATCTTCTTTACCTTGCTAGTGTGACTGAAACCATTGGCTGTGGGGTGACCATTCTGGGAACTGTGGCCAGAAGCTGATCCATTTTCACACACATGTGCATCTGGAGAGCTATGAAATCCATTGGTTGTAGCTGCGAGACGAGGTGGTGCACAGGAGCTCTGGGACTGCCTCACCCCGTTCTCGTGGGCTATCTTGGGAGAAGGGTAGGGCTTTGCTGATCCATTTTCCAAGGCTCCAGCTTCTTGGTCCGAATCCTCCGATGATTCCTGGCCATATGGAACCAGGAAAGAAGCTCCGGTGTGATTTCCATTGACCTGTGGGTAGCCTGAGGTAGACGCCGAAGCAGAGGAGGATGAAGAGCGAGGGTGATGGCCAGACGAGCCATTAGTGCTTGTCTGAGAAGGTCTAGCAGGCTTGCCCTGACCAATAAGAAACGTCAGCTTGGGCCTCTTGGATGAATCCAGAATGCCTGCGGGTTGGACAAGTGGAGTTGATGTTGAAGCCGTTGCAGTGGAGGATGCTTGAGACGGAGCTAATTTGGTCGCACCACAGAAGCTTCTGCTTGGTTTGGAACCACCATGGTTTTCCTTTGACGAACCATTGCCGTTTACCATATTCTACAAAACCAGAGTTAGGGGGTCAAACAAAGTAATCACAAAGCTCATGATTAATTCTGATTGTTTCTCAGTACCTTCTGCATATGCGGAGGCAGCTGAGGACCAATGAAGGAGGTGGAGGTGCACTGAGGCCCGTTGATCTTGAGAGGAATGGACGGTCGTGGAGAGGACTGGCCTGGAGTGTGATTACCCTGGTTAAAGTTGCTCGCAACTTTTCCATCAGGTGACCTGAATATAAAGCCATTCCTCTGATGAGCCCGAAAGCTTGTAGAGCTGCTATTGAGACACACGTGAGTGAAACACTACCTGATGTAGAAGAGCAAGTACGCCTGCTGATTCAGGACCGTTCTTGTGTCACTGAGAGTCACAGACGAGTCGTTCATCTGATACCACTGCCCATTGCTCGCCTGCAACAGAGCATCAGATGATCCATCTTCAACCCAATCTACCTTCACCAAATCAGAGTGTTCCGTTTCAGATGCCTCACCTTGATGTAGCAGTAGTAATGTCCAGCATGGCAGCTGAAACCAGAATGCACCAACACAGCATAGAGAGCGTAGATCTGCGGCTCGCCGTGAGACTGAGACATGTACGGTCGTAAATCCAGACACTCTGTGTATCTCACATCCTGAGAAGAGATTGAAATGCTGTGAGCTTTACAGGCTGACTCTGCATGTAAACCATAGCTCAGGAAAGGTGGAGCACCTTTTTATCCAATTTGAAAAGTTTCCCTTACTGAGACAAATCCGACTGATTTGTAACTATTTTCTGACTGTGAGACGTTTAAAGACCTGCAGATCATTCCTTTTACAAGGCATCCAAAGAGCAATGTATTCATAACGAACAGTAACATTATCTTTATCAAACAAACGCAAAACTAATGTGATGTTTATAAGAATCTCGCCAAAACGTAGCCAACCCAAACTGCAATGAACCAAGATTAAGTGGCAAAATAAGGAAAAAATAAATGGTTGGGGTTAAAAACGAAAAGTGGATATTATTCTCATGATTACATGCTTAAGTTAAAAAGAATTGCTATCCATGACTAACCGGATAACCCACTTTCAGAGATGTCGGACTTTTGGACATTTAAAGGTTCTTGAACCACCACCTCTTTGTACAACGCATTGTATTCAACATATTGCACAAATAAACATTCAAAAGCTAAAATATAGCTTTTCAGCACAACACCAGGTCAAGTGAGTCAGTGTCAGACTTCTTTTGCCGGGGGACTTTGACTATGATCAGCTGAATGAAAAAGGGCTGAATCGCACTGTGCTTCGTTTAATCGTATTTTGTAAAAAAATAAAATAAAAAAAAACTAGTGAGGTGTTTATTACAATTTGGAAAAAATGGGCAAACCAGGACCACATTATACAGCAAGTACTGTTTTTTTATGACTATGGGCTTCTCAAATGTGAGCGCAACACATTTAAGATTTCGTTTTGTGTGGAAGATTTCGTTTTGTGTGGGTTTTTTTTATGCAGTTTAGCGCATTTTGGAACCCAACTCCTCAAATAAATGCCATCTTTATTAAACATTTAAATACCATTCAACTAAAAAACAACTTACAGCCATTCTGTTCCACAAAACATGCTCATGCAAAAACAAATCTATAAAAGGCTCATCCCTCTGTGAAGCTCCTTTGATACATCTGCATAAAGGAGATGGCTAATGGGAGTGTTTAATGTTGAATGCTTTTTTGAGCTGAAAGAATCAAGTTTGCCTTAAGTTACGACAGGGTTTTTGTGGGTTTCATATTTCCTCAAATTTAAGAATCAAATAGAAAACCATAACATCAAAAACACAAACATTTTTAAACGTTCTGTAAAAGAGTAATAAACCATATGCTTCAAACACATTGTTTGCATCTGGCCCTAAACTTTTTTTTAAAGCCAAGTATAGCTAAATCTGCTTTTCCCCAGAGATAAAATCCATATGTGGTGACTTAAAAGAGCCTGTGGAAACCCTATACAACTATGGGTATCATTTTGAAGCGAATTGTACATAACAAAGATGTTAAGAAATTCATTCATGATTAGTGTACATGGTGCTTTAGTTACAAAATGGTGACCAAAAATCCAGGTTTCAGCCCCTATATTTCAGCTACTTGGACTGCAGCAATCCATTTGCTTCTTTCTTTGCATTTCGCAATAATGGTGTCCCCGAAGAGTTTAGAAATCGGATATAGCAATCCAAAGCAGAACACACTTTTCCACACTTTTTTGCCCAATTTCAGCATTTAGTAATTTACATCATGTAGCATTTACTCTGTGAAATCATGTTCAAACAAAGGTGGATTTCAGGCCTCAAAAGCATACCGCTGCAGTGCGCCGTACATTACCTTGCAATGAAAAATCTCCATTAGGTAACACATCTACATTCTTTTATTCTGATTTAAAATTTCTAGAACTAACCTTTGTTATTTTAGCTCCATTAAAATTGGTAAAGCGCTTCAGTGAGACGGTGAGGACGTTTGAACTCCGATGAACGGTGAATCTCTTCGATGCTGTAACCATTTTCTTACATCTGCAGAGACAGACATTACTGCATTGAAAGACAAATCACAAACAAAGACCCCAGTCCTGGCTCTTCTTTCATAAGACAATGCAAGCTCATCTATTCAAGCAAGTCCTTGTTAAGAGCTGTGCTAAAATTGAGAGGAAACCTACTTGGAGCATTTATAGGCGTTGTCTCCATCAAGTTGCTCGGGCTTCACAAACTGTTCAAAAGCTTTACACAGTGTTTGAGCCGTCTGCAAAACAAAAACAAAGTCAGGTTTTATAAAAGTTAAGTCATATTAAAATGTATTATTAAATATAAAGACTAAAGCAAAAGATGCAGTCACCTTAATCTCCAATGAAATGTCCAGGTATGGATCAAAAGTATCAGAAACTGCTTTGCAATTCAAACATTTGACTGTAAAAACAGACAAATGCATTAACAACTGGACCATACTCTGCAACAGGTCAGAAAGAAAACCAATCACAGATAGGAGGCCGCAAGATGAGAGCGGAGGCATTAATCCAAGCTGTTAGTGTGGCACTTCCATCACAGCGGTCCAAGAGAAAAAACGTAGATAAAAAGAAAAGAACCTGTTGAGGCCTGAGGTCATGTGTAATAAATGTCACTCTTAAATGTGAAATTAAATGCAGATTTTTTTATTTTTTCAAACGTCTGTTACAACCAATCAAATTTCATTTTACACACCCTAATGTTTAGGGGCATATAAATGTCACGATAACAACTGACCGATGTGAAACAAATGAGTCAGAGAAAAAAAAGTTACAGAAAACGAAAGATAAAACAAAGTTAAAGTGACAAAGAGCAGAAAAACGGCAATTACCATAAATGACTGAGCACATCTGTGGGAATGGAAAACACAAGAACTAAAAAACTAAATAAGCAGTATATGTTACTAGGAGGCTAAAGTTTGCACGTTGTTGCCTTGTACTAATGCCGTTAAAAATATTAAAATGTTGACACAATGTCACAATGTGCAACTTAAACCAAGCCCCATTTCTCTAAGATTTTTATTAGCTGAAAAATCGTCACAATTCGTCACTATGATCAACAGTCTGGTGATATAGAGGGGTTCGTGACATAACATCCTGTTCCCCATGTCGATATGAGTAAATGAGCCAACCCCCATGCCTCTATGATTTTCTTAAGCTGAGATAGAGATATGCTAAATTGGTTGCTATGGAGGGGTCAGTGACATATCATGCTCCCTTTTTGACTCCATGTTATTTACACCATACCCCATGTTTTAAATATTTTCCAAAGCAGAGATAGAGTGCTAAGAAGTTGGTTGCTAGGGTAAACAGTTTGGCTGCTATGGAGTGGTCTTTAGACTTCTTCAAAAATTTAAGTAGTTACCACGATTACCATAAACAAACCCCCACTTATCTCTGATTACTAAACTAACTTAAATCTTGTGGGGATGGAACTAAAACCTGTTGGGCTCATACCAAACCCTTCAGGGCCCAAACGAAACCATGCAATGTGGAACTAAACTTTGCAGGTCTGGAACTAAACTAAATCCGGAAATAAACACTTTGGGCCTAAACTAAACCCTACAGGGGTGGAAATAAACTCTTCAAGACCAGACCTAAACCCAGAGAGGCCGGACTTAAACCCTGCAGTGCCAGAACTAAATCCTGCGAGGCCGAAACACAACCTTGCTTTGCCAAAACCAAACACTGTGGGGGCTGGAACTAATGACGCGGGACAGGAATACAACCTTGCAGGGCCAGAACCAAACCATGTGGAGTCTGACCCAAACCTTGCAGCGCCGGAACTAAAGCATGCAGGGCTAGACTAGCAGATTTCTTTAGCAAATGTTCATGCTTGAAACAAGCATATTTTATAATTGTAAAAATATATCACAATTGGTAAGAAAAGAAAAAAAGCATGAGCATCTATCACACCTATTTAGGTTGTTGGAATCATTTACATCACATTGTGTGGTACTGAGGTCTATAACGTCACATCATTGTAGAGCGTAGAGGAGAACCACATGTTTATTAGTAGTTTTGAGTAACTTTGAAGCCACTGTTACATTTATTCTAAAAAGTAACCCCTAATCAAAACAACTTACCTCTGGACCGCAGATATCCACCAAATATCTGGTGTACAAAGGTGGTTGCCTGAGTTTGCCTGTCCAGTCTGAGAAAAGAAGAGCACGTCAGGAATGAATGATGCCGTACAGCTGCTGCTTTGAAGAAAACGGATTCATATGAAACTCACTTGTTTCCAGGCAGGCAGGACTTTTGCATAGCATCCACTGTGTACCTCAAGAACTCATGGGCATCTTCTTGGCTACCAAATCTGAAATGTTTTCCAATCCCTGAGAATAGGATAAAACAACGAGAGGCCCGTGCTTTAAAGCATGTTTAATTCCATCTATTCCGTAAACAATTAGCTTTGCTTAGTCAACAACTCTTGTCTAGAATCGACCAGGATATTGTTGGATCGTACTGTTGGCTCATTTACTCACGTTTTAACTCATTAAGCACGCTGATGGGCTTTATGACATTTCCAGAGTTGGCAAACACTTGGATAATGTGGTTTTGCATGGTACACATCATACAAAAACCAGGTTCATGACCTGCACAGACAGAAGCATGAAGTAGATTATGGGAACAATCTTGAAATACGCAATTGTGTGAAGTCTAGAATCATTACAAGTTTTGGTGTGCTCTCTGGTCAGCATGAAGTTGGCAAGGGGAGCGGTGTAGGTCAGACACTGCAGAGTGGAATTCAGGAAACATGTGTTGCCCAGGTTATGGAGACCTGCTCCAATGCGATGGCCTTGGTTCCACTTCAAGCAGAGGCGCTCTGGGGGAAACAGCACTTTCTGTGGAAGAGCAATGCCATCCACGCTGCTCGCCACTGCATGAAATAAGATGGCAAAAAAGCAAGTGTGTTACAAATGTTTAAAAATACAGGCATATTCCATTTGTAGATAAAATAGATTCGTACAAATCATAAGGGCAATGTTATGGTAATAAAATACCTTCTCTATTGATAATAAACACTAGCGAGGTGAGTAAACACTTAATACATACTGGTACTAAATATTAATTAAAAACTAGCAAGGTTTAGGAAGATTTAACAGAAAATGCCGCTTTATTTAGCTTAACCTTAGTCAGCACAGCTAATGAAAGAGACATGAGGAGGTGGAGGAGAGGGAGAGAAGTGAAGAGACAAAAAGGAGCAACCAGACTCTCAAGAGTCCAAGGCATAAGAGAACAATTGTCATCCAGGAACTTTATTTAATGAGCTTGCATCTTCCTGTTTGAGATTTATTTCCTGTTTGGGATTTATTACCTGTTCTCAGAAATCAAATAGAAAACGGGACACTAAATATTGTTTTTGTATTCCAGTACAAAACTATTGAAGCATCCATATTTTTTTTGCTTGTGGGTAGGATTTGTTTTTTTAATAAAAGATTATTTCAGAACCTGAAATAATTAAACATTTCATGACTCAGATCTGAACACATGTTTAGAGCGTGCATGTTTGTAGCACATTAAACTAAGCCCAATATCATTTAACACATGTTCATTTTGTAGTGTTGGATCTTTGTACTTAAAGGCCACGATACACAAGATGTAAACCGTAGGGATGGGACGATACGATATGTATTGCGATTTTTTAAGAATTCTGATTCTACAAGTTGTTGAGATTCAATATTGTAACGTGTTGCGATTTAGTTTTTTTCTCTCTAGACCATATGGAAAAATGTGAATAGTACACAATATATACACAATAAAAAAAAACATTGTAGCCTTTTTCCTGTTTTATTTCAGTTTATAACAAACTAAATATTTCAACATAAACAAACAGCCATTAAATGTCCAACAGAACAATACTTCTTGAAATAAAATTCCTTTTAATAAACTTTATGCTCAAACTAGAAACATTAATAAAATAAAATGAAGAGACGTGAGACAACAAAGACCAGTCATCTGTAATGTGATGGGCCTTTACAGTGACATAAGACAGCGTCACAGGTAAAAGCCACTCGTCGAGACTTTCCTAGTGAATTTATTACTTCCGGTCTGATGCTGATGTATAGAGTAGGCACGACAGTTTCTGAGAAAAACTTTCTTGACGGTATGATGTAACGCGGCACCAAAGTGTGAATTTCTGAATCCATCATTCTCTACAACAGCATACGGTCGAATGTCTTTGCATATAAACATAGCAATTGACTCAGTGATCCGCCGTGCCTTTTCTGAAACGCTGGGTAACTTTTACAATGTCTCATTTAGAGTTTGTTGGCTTGCAGACGCTTCTGCTTTCTCAGGTTTCGTTTAACTCTGGATGATGTCGAGCAAGATGCGTGCTCATGTTAGTTGTATTACCACAGTAGGTTACCAGTGTTGGACAGAGTTTGCACACTGCTTTAGACATGTCTAGCTGTTCATTTCCTGGTAATTTGTGAAATCCAAAGTGTTTCCACACTTTGGATTTAAAGTGTGATGGTGCAGGCTGTATATCTCTTGCTGTCCTTCCTTCCGCCATTTTAAATTTTTTGTGTTTGCTAGTAAAAGATGTGACATGTAACCGATACAACACAGCGCCCTCTGCTGAAATAAAAGACGTAACTTTCGTCAGCTTCGTTTATCAGCAAGTGCTAAAATAAAGCAATGTATTTAACATGAATTAATATCGATTCTGGTGTAAAAAAAATAAAAATAAATAAATTAATTAATTGCGATAGTTAGGTGAATCGATTTTTTTGTCCCATCCCTAGTAAACAATGAGATATTTTCAGATATTTACATGGGTTGAACATTGTATCTTCTGTTACATTTAATTGTGGGGGAAACAGGTTTAATTTCTATCTTTTGTTTGCAACTTCTTACTTCTCAGGAAGTGATGAGTCTTTGTCCTATAAGACGTCTATGACTCATCTGTGTTTTAATTATTCATGAGCCTGAACTCTATTATCCTATGAGAAGATGCCCACGCAACTGTCACACAACCTGTCAAGTTTCAAGACCGCGCAATAGTTTGAAGTATAGACTGGTTCGCAAGTGTTTGTTTCCTGTGGTGCAAAGATGCGGAGGCGATACATGGCTTTTTCTGTGATCAGAGCTAAACTCTAGCTTCGAGCGGTGGGTTAGACAACAACAGACACATAGAAACTTTTGATTTGAAGCAAGCACTTTCCTTGAGGAAGCTACGAGAACTGAAGAACGGTGGATCTGGACATTGCAAATAAATGCAGTTTGCAATATGGTTACAATCCCACTTCAGTGCAGGTATGTGTGCATTTAATCGGCTGTTATTAGGCACTTATCGTTAATATTTGTTATCATAAGGCCAAGCCACACACAGAACTCAACCTATTCTGTGAAGCTGTACATGCTCATTTTTTAAAAACGATCTCGGGCAGATGAGACCCAAAACAGGCTGCGCACGTGGCCCTTTATATCTTTAAAATCTTCAATGGATTCTAAATATTCTTAAAAATACACGGAGCGGACATTATCTTGCTTGTGATTTCGCAACAAAAAAATAAACACAATACAAACCACTGTGTATTGATTCAGCACAACCATGTAGAAACAGATTTTAGCTTTATTTCATACATTTTTAAAATGCAGACTTATTTTTGAGGAGATCAATCTTAACTTATTTAAATAAGCTAGTTTAGTTAATTATATTTTACAACTTGCAAAATCAAATCAATACCTCAAAGAATTGCAATGATTTTGATACTTTTAAGAGCCTTAATTTTAGGAAAATTAATCAATACATTTAAAACCTTTGAGAACACCCTGATTACTTCACAACAAAAATATTCAGTTAATTCATATAGTAAACCTTTGTTTTATTAATGTAAAAAGACTTGTGAACAATAAGAAAAAGCACTTGCCTTGATCATGAGGCCTTTCAACTTGGAGTCCAGGGTTATGATGGCTACCATTTAGCGTGGCAGCAATGTTTGTGGCCATGCAAACATTACCCGTCTTGGCCCTGGAAATCTCAGTTGCGGAAGGGCTAACGCTCCAGCTGGAGCTGCTGCTGTCCATGTCTCTGGAGGAGAGAGATGTCAGAGAGCTGGAGAGCTTGCACCGCACTGACTCAGAGTCAGCTTTCTCTGGAGCTCTGTCGACTATTGTCATTATTCATTTCCTGTAAGAAATAAACATCTATTTTCAGAAACTCAACCAGATCTTTAATTTAGAAATTGCTATAAAGAAATCTAATTAGCCTGTCTGAGCACCAAAAGTACCAGGTGCCTGAGGAAAGAATTTCACAGTAAAATATACAGTTGAAGACAAAACCTTTTTAACATAGTTTAGCATTGCAATTGCACTAGAGGTTGCAGATTAGAATCATGTATAAAACTTGTCAAAAAGAAATGAGTTAAGACTTGGGAGAAAGAATAATCAATGCTCATAAAGATGGAGAATAATGCACAAGTTTAGAAAACTAGTTGCAATTGTCAAGAACTGCAGGGAGAAGCATTATCAAGAAGTTTAAAGAGACCAATACAGTAAAGACAAAAATGAGCAGAGGCAGGAAACGAAAGATTCAACAAGGCACTGGTGAATAACTTAGCAAAGTCTGGAGTAACTTCTCACTGAAGAGGAATGCAATGCGAGGTTGCGAACCATGAAATAAGCTAAGAAAACCAGGGGAAAAGTGATTACTGGAAATTTGGTACTGGAAACACAAAGACGGTTCCTATATTTAGAAA
The DNA here is from genome assembly GCA_007224835.1 of Danionella cerebrum. Classification (NCBI taxonomy): domain Eukaryota; kingdom Metazoa; phylum Chordata; class Actinopteri; order Cypriniformes; family Danionidae; genus Danionella; species Danionella cerebrum. Next base: position 87,676 of record SRMA01026669.1, read on the forward strand.
ACAAAGAGAAGCATTCCACACTGAGAAACACTGTACCGACAGTGAAACATGGTGGTGAGGAGTATAATGTTGTGGGGGTGTTTCAGGAATAAGGAGGACTGTAAGAAGATTTTGAAAGAAAATCTCAGACAGTCTGCAAGATAACATGGTTTGGGTCGACATATTGTGATCATAACCCAAAGCAAAGCTCATTTCTAGTGGAAACAACCTCGACATAGGCAAAGTGAAACAGTGAAACTCTGTGGGACACATTAATGTTTAGAGTTTTGTGCCTGTAGACCAACAAATCTGGAAGAGCTTTGAGAGATTTTCCACTTCAAGAAACATACTTGAGGCTTGTTGAGAACTACAGCAACTGATTAAAGACAAAAAGGATTCAATATTAACATCAGGGTGCTAATATTTTGGAAAGCCTTTTTTAATTCTTGGAAATACATTAATTTCCTTCTGTTTCACAAATACTACAATCTTCACTAATAGAGTATTAAAATGTTCGAAAAGTGTTAAAACGTCGGCTGCTAAGCATCAGTTGGAAATTTTGCTCAATTTCAAATAGGGGTTAAGAATTTAGTCTTTCACAGTATGATAAATAAAAAAAGTATTGGACCAATTTGCAAGGTGCTTCAATTAATTTATAAAATATAAAATAAATACCTGATGGAGAAATAGTGGCCTTTATATATTAGACCATCACAAAATTACTCATCATCGAATCTAATTAAATCTTTAAAAATGTATTTTTACATTTTGTACTTTCCCCATTGATGGCAAAGCCTCATTCAAATAACGTTAACGTTACTGCCGGGTAGAACAGAAGACCCTAGATAAAAAACAAAATGCACCATTGAACTATTATAAACTCATAACAGTTGGAGTCACAAACATACTAATATTGAATTAAATATTTTCCATTTTTAAATCGCTAAAATGGGATAAACGAACAATAAAAGTCCTTGTGTAACGTCGATCACTTGAGCTGCGTGTGCGCATGGGCCGTCCCTAGCTTCAGCTAACGTTAACTTAATGGCAGCGGCTAGTTTCGTTTTGCGGAAATAAAAGTCGGTGAAGTGTCAGTACCTTTGATTTTATCTTCAAGCAACAGTATTCTCAATGAGTTATTATCCCGGTTCAATTCGTGTACCGTGGGTGATTATGTACAAGGAAATTGACCCTAGCCCATACGCTATATCGCGTACACTCGGCTAAAGGCTTCACGTGAGAGATAGGCCTCTGTCGCACGTTATTTACAACCAAAAAAATCCACAAAGTAATTTTTTGCCGGGTGATTCATTTCTGAGAACAACACGGAGCTTTTTGTGACTGACAAGCCGTACTCGACGTAAACGCGACCACTTCTCGGGAGATTAAGACCGCTGTGTTGTTAGCTACAAACGCCATGGTAACGGCGAACGTAACAATACAGACGCAACGAGTCATGAAGATGGTCACGCACTCTGAAAGACAGACCGAGACTAAACGCGACGCTGGTTAACGTCTTGTCTCCTCTCACACAGTACATCGCCATTAAACTGAATTCGTCGAAGTACATTACAGCCGAAAGGAGGGGCGTGTATTTGAATTCACCGGTGCCGTGGCCGAGCAGGCATTGCCGCCTAAAGACTTGCTGCGAAACCCGGTGTTTTCAATTTCGTGGCGAGCAATAGACGCAATCGCACAATGGGTGCTTCATGAAAACCAAGCGCTACAGTCACATACGATATAACGTAATATAGGGCACATACCTGTCATTTTATGATTAAATTAAACCATCCTTTCTAAAAATCCAAGAGTGTCAGGCAGTGAACAGTGACGTAGTTTCCTCACGGCTTCATCCGGGTACTTTCTCAATGTCAGCCAACCCAGCGCGACGTGGATCACGTGGTTTAGAAGCGAGTAACTTACAGCGAGAGAAAACCTTTAATTCCCTGCTTTAAAAAAGCAACTAATAAACTACTTACCGCGAATATTTCCACCAGTTTCTCTAGATGAAGCACAAACCAGTTCAGCCATATTATTATACGTGGTAGGTAATTGCATCTTTTAAGAAGAAATGCAAGATTGTTAAATAAATTGTACATTTTTGCATCTTCCAAATATTATCTATAAAAATCTGAAGGTAAGACAACTTCCATACGAATAAAATTGTATTTAGCCTGATATACCATAATTAACACACAATGAATAAGGCACTAAACAAATTTTCATTAAGTTAAATATAGCACTCATTTATATCCATGCAATCAACCACTGATGCACTCGCACAAACAGCCATTTTCAAAATGAATTTACATAATGTACAAGTTCTGAACAAAGCTTAGAAAAGCAAAGAAAAACATCAATGTGCACTTTCTGAAGTGTGCAGTTCGTTCGAAGAGATCTGCAGCTCACTGATCTGTCTCCGGAGCTGAAGAATTTCTTCTTCCTGTTCATCCACCCTGCGCTTTAGATTGTGGATAACCTACATCGAAGAGAAATAAAAGGTGTGACTATTCAAAGACTTCAGACACACTAATACAGAAATTCTAAGAATTCATGGGGCGGTGGTGAATTCAATGGAGTGGCGGTGAATTAAATTTGAAGAATTCAATGACATAGTGGTGGAGTTGGTCGTCCTATAACCAGAAGGTTGGCAGTTTGATCCCAGCCAAGCCACTTCACCCACATTGCCCTGTATGGATATGTGTGACTGGTGCGGTGTATTTGATGGTGGGTAGGAGACCATAGATGAGAAATAACATCCACATTCTGTCAGACGGCCCAAGGGTTGCTGTGGGCTACCAAAGTAGCTAAAACGTGAATTTATGGCCGACATTTTGTGTCTGGAAAATCCGACTTTTGAATAAAACACTATATTTACTAATAGTAAAAATGAAATGTTTGGCATATTTAGTTTATGCACAATTTACTTTAAAATAGGACATTAGTTTTAACTTAAGCCAAACATAATATGAATGGGATGAACTGTGTTTCCCTCAATGTTAAAAGCAGCTATTAGCTTCTCTGTGGGGGTGTGTTTTTTGAGTGTTTTTTTAACCATTTTAATGGGGGATCATTTTTCCCCTAACATGTGACACTGAGTGAGTGACAGAAAGTTTAGCTTGGCAACCCCCTCTTGTACAAACATTTTGAAACTTTGTTTTATGACTTTCCAGGTTTTGAAATTAGCAACATCTAAAAAAGTCAGAAAAGCTGGGATAGGCAAAGCAAAGCATACCACATCAGTTGAGCTGAAGAGGTCACTCTCAAGTAACTGGGATGCACTGGGTCGTAGTGATGGATCGGAGCTGGTCAGCAGTTTAAGATACTTTGATAAGAGTGGCCAGGTTCTGGCCAGAGTTTTGGGGATCTTTCCCTGTCGTAGTTCTCCAAGCGTGTGCACTCGCTCCATCTCAGTGCCAAAGGGCTGGAATAACTCGAGTGTGATCACTCCTATACTGTACATATCTGACTGTACAAATGAAACGAAATATGCAGATAATGTCAAGCAACACTTGCTTTTTTAGGAATGTACCCTAAAAATAATATTTAATATTTGGATGGAACCAATGAATATCCTTACCTTGGAGTCATAGTGAGAACCTTTCAGTTGTTCCGGGGCAGCGTAAACAAAAGTTCCCACTCCACTTGTGTGAGCTGAGCCTGAAAAGTGAAAATAAAATATACAGAAAACATTTAGAGTTGTGTTCTGTAATGGTTTGAAGAGTCTTAACTGTTTAATCTACTTGCGTGTTTAGAAATAAAATAAAAATGTAACGTTGTAGGGGGTATTAAAGCGCGTAATCTCATCAAGCCTCAACGGGGCAGCGGTGAAGGTTGTGCTCTCAGATCATGAAACATCAAAGAGGAAGAACTTAATTTCTTTTCATTATTTATTTTCAGCCCCTGATTTTAACGAAGTTCCTCAACATGGCCCCCTCTCTTAAAATCTACATCACAAGATTCTACTTACCGCAATTATCTGTACTTCAACTTGTAATGCTGACATTTTATGGTAATGATGCTGTCATTTACCACCGTATGTCTCCAGTGTTTACCCTACCGTTTAATAAAGGGGGTGTTAGACATCTCTAGGTCTACATGCTCGCAAGTCCTCATTCCCCTCATCATTATTTGAACTCTATTTAAATATTTAATTAATGAATTGTAGTAATGATTTAATGAAGCGGGTTGATTAGATATTATTTAGATATTTAAATTTGCTTTGTTAGTTTGAGGCTTAATTAGTTAATGAGTTCATATCTGGGATTTCTGTAATGTGAGCATGCAGCCAATTAGACGAGCTGGCAGTTAATGAGGTTAATTGGCAAATCTATTGAGAATGCTCCATATACTGAGCAAGCTGGGTTTGTTGGAGAGGAAGTGAAACGAGTAGAAGAGACAGAGAGAGGAAACTGAGAATTGGGCTGAAGAGAGCCATGTTTCAACAGGAACCATTTTGTTTATTTATTTTACACAAAAAAAAAAATCACTATCAATCCTCTAACTCGCTTGTGTACCTCAACTCTCCACTGCAGTCCTTTGCTCTCACTTGCTCTCTACAGACTCTTTTAGAGCCAATGCGATCAAACGGTTGGGTACATTTTGGCCACAGAAATGTTGGCGTTTCGAAGGCGGTAGTAAAGTCATGAAATGATTTCTCAGCATCAAAATGTCTGGTTGTTGCGTTTACATTTGCACTAATTGGTATTCAACCAGTGTCCTAAAATATAGAATTCCAACATGATCACAACTGTTTCTGAAGAACCATGGGCTTCGGTCGATGCAGGCGACCAACATGCTGATTGGAGTGAGAACACAATTAAAGATTGCATTGCAGCACTCGTTTTCTTCTGACATATTTCCTTTGCCATGATTTTGTGCCTATATCATCATTGTTTAAACAGTAAAAGAGCATCCCATACTCTAGTCTAGAGAGTGATAACATTTGCCATGACTCACCTGTGTTTGCTCCTTGTTTGGAGCTAGATGGCTGTGGCTCATTTTCGTCCATTATAATGTTTTGACAAGCCAATCCAAAGTCCCCAATCTTCACATGGCCCACCGACCCATGAAGGAAAATGTTTCTTGGCTGTAAATAAATACCCTCTTTATAAGATTATCTTCAAAAAAACAAACTTAAAATAACATGCTAATTACTTTGAGCAAACATAAAACAGGCATTTAAACAAAACAGAACTCTGGATTAGCTCAAGACTCAAAAGTTCAGGAGAGTTTGTTCTACCAGCCCACATGCGTCATGTGGATCTGTAGAAGCTATTATATTATGTTTCCCTTGCGGGACCCTGTTGGTGGTGCTTTGAGAGTATGGCGTGCTGGTCTCTTATTAAGGGTTCTGTTTGTAGGTCCAGAGAAGGAGCTTGGTTGGCATTGCAGCACTAAGAATTTTCTATAGGAGTCCAGGTCTTGGACTAGGATTTACCGGTATTTATTTTTTGCAGACCATCTTCTAGGATCTACAGCAGGCATTGCAATCAAGCGTGAGATCCAGATCAGCACCACCAAGCCTGAGACACCATGGTTCCAAACCGGAAAAGGGTGACTTGCTCTCTCCAATTTGGAGAGCTTCTGCCTCAAGTGGTAGAATGCAAGTATCTCAGGATCTTACTCATGAGTGTGAGTGGGGTACTCTTACCCGCTCTGGGTCTTGACCAAAAGAATAAGAACTTTGGTACAAACAACTGAAATGAGTTTGGAGGGTGACTGGGCGCTCCATTGGAGATAGGGTGCGAAGACCTCACTCGAGAGGAGTTTTGAGTAAAGCCAATACTCCTCAAGAGGAGGTTTGGGCATCCATTTTAAACACATTTCGAATTCCACTGGTAGAGCTGGAGGAAATGTCCAGAGTGGGAAGTCTTGGCTTATTCTGCTTTTCCACCAGACTTTAGTAACAGCCTTATGGCTTACCTCTACTCACCACTTTTCACCTTTGTGTTCTTACCAACTTCCTGTTTTGGCTCTGAGTGGGCTTTTCACTGAAGATGCGTCACAATGCTACATTATTCTAGTTCCGCTTGGTGACGTCATAAAAATGGCAAGCTTTTGATTTCTCAGCGGACTGCTGAGCTCTTCATCTTCTGTAATCATAGAATGAAGGGTCTGCGCCACCTCATTGGTCATAGTCCAGTGGAAACATAAAGGTAGTAGAGGTAAGCCTTACTAAGACGCGTGTCTTCAAACCTCTGCAGAATAGCATCTCTAAACTAGATTTTAAAGTTTGCACGCAAACTTCGATGTTGGCTTGCGTTGGTGCCGTTAATACCTTTTTTTTAAATGTTGTCAATTCCGCAACAATAACACAATCCAACCCTCATGTCTCTATGATTCTCATAAGCTGAGAAAGGTACATGCAAAATTGGTTGCTATGGTAACCAGTCTGGTTGCTATGGAGGGGTCAGTGACCTAACATATTGTTCCCCATGTCAACACGAGTAAAATACACCAACCCCCATGTCTCTATGACTTTCGTAAGCTGAGATAGAGATACGCCATATTGGTTGCTATGGTAACAGTGTGGTTGCTATGGAGGGGTCGCTGACCTAATATATTGTTCCCCATATGAATACGAGTAAATTACAGCAACCCCATGTCTCTATGATTTTCCTGAGCTGAGATAGGTACATGCAAAATTGGTTGCTATGGTAACCAGTCTGGTTGCCATGGAGGGGCCAGTGACCTAACACATTGTTCCCCATGTCAATACATCAACCCCCATGTCTCTATGACTTTCCAAAGCTGAGATAGAGCTGCGCCATATTGGTTGCTATGGTAACCAGTTTGGTTGCTATGGAGGGGTAGCTGACCTAATATATTGCTCCCCATATCTATACGGGTAAAATACAGCAACCCCCATCTCTCTATGATTTTCCTAAGCTGAGATAGAGACATGCCATATTGGCTGCTATGGTAACCAGTCTGGTTGCTATGGAGGTGTCATTAACATAATATGTTTCAGCTGTCAGTATGGGTGAAGCTTACCAGCCCCAAGTCTCTAGCATTTTCCTAAGCTAAGATAGAGATGTGGCTATATAGTTGCTATGGTAAACAATTTGGTTGCTATGGAGGAGTTAGTGACATCATGTTGTAATCTACTTTTCATTTATAATAATATAAAGCAACCCCCATGTCTCTACTGTGTTCCGTTTAGAAGATATTTGACATTGTTATGTCAAAAAGTGGGTGTGGCTTAATTAATTTATGTTAATTCACAAGCAATGATGGGCTGGATAAGTAATTGGCTTCCTTAATGCTTGTATGACTTTCCAGTGTCAATCAATTACAGAAGCTCTTTACATTAGGATCTATGGGGTTCATGCTCCATTCATTTCAATGGGCCATTGAAAGTCAATGAGACACCTTTGACCTACTTATTTGAAAACAGCTTGCACCTGGAGTTATCAACTGCCAGATTTTCAAACGAGTCAGCTGACTCAACTGTCAGGTTTTCAAACGATGGCAAATCTGCTGGAGAAAATCCGATTTTCATGCCTCAAACAAATAAAGATTATAGAAGAACCGTAAGACATATCCAAATGATTCTTTCTTTGTAAGAAGCAGAAGACCCTAACGAAGAGAATGCTGTAATTTTTGTGAAGGTGTGATTAGAAATAAAAAATTATGGCGAGCTACAAATAGCCTTCATTTGATTCTGTGCAACTGCTCATTTTAGAGAAATCCATACCCTCAAACAAATAAACATTACGAAAGAATGAACAGAGATATTGAAATATTTCTTTTACTGTTAGAATCCCAAGATTTTAAGGAAGAGAATGGTGTAAATTTTGTGAAGCTGTGATAAAGTGTGAATGATTTATGGCGAGTTAAAAATAGCCTGCGACTGAGATTTTAAACAGAATCCACCAGAATTTTTGAATGGAGGTGAATGGAGCAATTAAGTGCACTCCTTGTGGTTTAGGCCACCTGGAGTAAAAACCGTGTGTTTTTTAAAAATGAAAACAGCACCAACTGAAAGAGGACAAAAATCTCTACCATTTAGGTATAAAATGTGTGTGTAAAGGTTAATTTTAGTTGAGAAAACAGTGCAAGTAGCAACAAGACTGAGCTTGCTCAAAGTTAGAGTGAGCGATGACATCACCACTCTAGGGCTCCCATAGGGAATGACTTGGGCGATTTTTGGGCCGAAATTCGCGATTTTTACGGAAACCGCTGGTCAAATCGGTCCGAAAAGATATAGCATAAATATACAGAAAAGCTTTTAGGTGTGTGGAAAGTTTCGTGGCTGTAGCTCAAACGGGCTAGGAGGAGTTGACGGTAGAATTTTTGTCAGAAGAAGAAGAATAAGAAGAAGAAGAAGAAGAAGAAGAAGAAGAAGAAGAAGAAGAACTAGATTTTAAAGTTTGCACGCAAACTTCGATGTTGGCTTGCATTGGTACCGTTAATACCTATTTTTTTAAATGTTGTCAATTCCGCAACAATAATATAATCCAACCCCCATGTCTCTATGATTCTCATAAGCTGAGATAGGTACATGCAATATTGGTTGCTATGGTAACCAGTCTGGTTGCTATGGAGGTGTCAGTGACCTAACATATTGTTCCCCATGTCAACACGAGTAAAATACACCAACCCCATGTCTCTATGACTTTCGTAAGCTGAGATAGAGATACGCCATATTGGTTGCTATGGTAACAGTGTGGTTGCTATGAAGGGGTCGCTGACCTAATATATTGCTCCCCATATCTATACGGGTAAAATACAGCAACCCCCATCTCGCTATGATTTTCCTAAGCTGAGATAGAGACATGCCATATTGGTTGCTATGGTAACCAGTCTGGTTGCTAAGGAAGGGTCAGTGACCTAACACATTGTTCCCCATGTCAATACATCAGCCCCCATGTCTCTATGACTTTCCAAAGCTGAGATAGAGCTGCGCCATATTGGTTGCTATGGTAACCAGTTTGGTTGCTATGGAGGGGTCGCTGACCTAATATATTGCTCCCCATATCTATACGGGTAAAATACAGCAACCCCCATCTCTATGATTTTCCTAAGCTGAGATAGAGACATGCCATATTGGTTGCTATGGTAACCAGTCTGGTTGCTATGGAGGTGTCATTAACATAATATGTTTCAGCTGTCAGTATGGGTGAAGCTTACCAGCCCCAAGTCTCTAGCATTTTCCTAAGCTAAGATAGAGATGTGGCTATATAGTTGCTATGGTAAACAATTTGGTTGCTATGGAGGCGGTAGTGACATCATGTTGTAATCTACTTTCCATTTAGACTAATATAAAGCAACCCCCATGTCTCTACTGTGTTCAGTTTAGAAGATATTTGACATTGAAAGTTATGTCAAAAAGTGGGTGTGGCTTAATGAATTTATGTTAATTCACAAGCAATGATGGGCTGGATAAGTAATTTGCTTCCTTAATGCTCGTATGACTTTTCAGTGTCAATCAATTACAGAAGCTCTTTTACATTAGGATCTATGGGGTTCATGCTCCATTCATTTCAATAGGCCATTGAAAGTCAATGAGACACCTTTGACCTACTTATTTGAAATCAGCTTGCACCTGGAGTTATCAACTGTCAGATTTTCAAACGAGTCAGCTGCAGCTGGAAATTCAACTGACAGATATTCAAACGATGGCAAATCTGCTGGAGAAAATCCGATTTCCATGCCTCAAACAAATAAAGATTATAGAAGAACCGTCAGACATATCGAAATGATTCTTTCTTTGTCAGAAGCAGAAGACCCTAACGAAGAGAATGCTGTAATTTTGTGAAGTTGTGATTAGAAATAAAAAAATTATGGCGAGCTACAAATAGCCTTCATTTGATTCTGTGCAACTGCTCATTTGAGAGAAATCCATACCCTCAAACAAATAAACATTACGAAAGAATGAACAGAGGTAGTGAAATATTTCTTTTACTGTTAGAATCCCAAGATTTTAAGGAAGAGAATGGTGTAACTTTTGTGAAGCTGTGATCAAGTTTGAATGATTTATGGCGAGTTAAAAATAGCCTGCGATTGAGATTTTTAAACAGAATCCACCAGAATTTTTGAATGGAGGTGAATGGAGCAATTATGTGCACTCCTTGTGGTTTAGGCCACCTGGAGTAAAAACCGTGTGTTTTTTAAAAATGAAAACAGCACCAACTGAAAGAGGACAAAAATCTCTACCATTTAGATATAAAATGTGTGTAAAGGTTAATTTTTAGTTGAGAAAACAGTGCAAGTAGCAACAAGACTGAGCTTGCTCAAAGTTAGAGTGAGCGATGACATCACCACTCTAGGGCCCCCATAGGGAATGACTTGGGCGATTTTTTTGGGCGAATCTCATGATTTTTGGGGAAACCGCGAGTGCAATCGGTTCGAAAAGACATAGCAACTCGAGTGGGAACAGTTTGGACGACAGTGGAAAGTTTCGTGGCTGTAGCTCGAACGGCCTAGGAGGAGATACAATTTGAAATTTGGCTCAGAAGAAGAAGAAGAAGAAAAAGAATAACTAGATTTTAAAGTTTGCACGCAAACTTCGATGTTGGCTTGCGTTGGTGCCGTTAATACCTTTTTTTTAAATGTTGTCAATTCCGCAACAATAACATAATCCAACCCTCATGTCTCTATGATTCTCATAGGCTGAGATAGGTAATTGCAAAATTGGTTGCTATGGTAACAAGTCTGGTTGCTATGGAGGGTCAGTGACCTAACATATTGTTCCCCATGTCAACACGAGTAAAATACACCAACCCCATGTCTCTATGACTTTCGTAAGCTGAGATAGAGATACGCCATATTGGTTGCTATGGTAACAGTGTTGTTGCTATGGAGGGGTCGCTGACCTAATATATTGTTCCCCATATGAATACAAGTAAAATTCAGCAACCCCCATGTCTCTATGATTTTCCTGAGCTGAGATAGGTACATGCTAAATTGGTTGCTATGGTAACCAGTCTGGTTGCTATGGAGGGGTCAGTGACCCTAACACATTGTTCCCCATGTCAATACATCAACCCCCATGTCTCTATGACTTTCCAAAGCTGAGATAGAGCTGCGCCATATTGGTTGCTATGGTAACCAGTTTGTTTGCTATGGAGGGGTAGCTGACCTAATATATTGCTCCCAATATCTATACGGGTAAAATACAGCAACCTCCATCTCTCTATGATTTTCCTGAGCTGAGATAGAGACATGCCATATTGGTTGCTATGGTAACCGGTCTGATTGCTATAGAGGTGTCATTAACATAATATAATGTTTCAGCTGTCAGTATGGGTGAAGCTTACCAGCCCCCAAGTCTCTAGCATTTTCCTAAGCTAAGATAGAGATGTGGCTATATGGTTTCTATGGTAAACAATTGGGTTGCTATGGAGGAGTTAGTGACATCATGTTGTAATCTACTTTTCATTTAGAATAATATAACGCAACCCCCATGTCTCTACTGTGTTCCGTTTAGAAGATATTTGACATTGAAAGTTATGTCAAAAAGTGGGTGTGGCTTTATTAATTTATGTTAATTCACAAGCAATGATGGGCTGGATAAGTAATTTGCTTCCTTAATGCTTGTATGACTTTCCAGTGTCAATCAATTACAGAAGCTCTTTTACATTGGGATCTATGGGGTTCATGCTCCATTCATTTCAATGGGCCATTGAAAGTCAATGAGACACCTTTGACCTACTTATTTGAAATCAGCTTGCACCTGGAGTTATCAACTGCCAGATTTTCAAACGAGTCAGCTGACTCAGCTGTCAGTTTTTTTAAACGATGGCAAATCTGCTGGAGAAAATCCGATTTCCATGCCTCAAACAAATAAAGATTATAGAAGAACCGTAAGACATGTCGAAATGATTCTTTCTTTGTCAGAAGCAGAAGACCCTAACGAAGAGAATGC
>SRMA01026670.1:6758-32092 GCA_007224835.1 Danionella cerebrum
TATTTTATATAAAATCTTATTTTATTTGCATGAAAATATGTAAATGCAAACCTTTGTGGTCAACTTAATTCAGCAAGTGTGGTGTAAAAAGGGCAATAGTATTTTTAAAATGACGCTCCAAGATATCATCACAAAATCATCAAATCTGTAAATAAGAAATTGTGAGAAACTACCTTCCTAAGGCTTTCTAAAGATGCAAATGATGCAACTACCTGCTGACAAAAATATGGAAATTCCCCAGTTTTGTCAGGAGGGGGACTGGTTAGACTAGTAACTGGAATGAGTAAAAAGCTGGGGACATGTAAATAAATTTTATTTGAAACAAACACATCCATTTACATGTCAATGCAAAAGAAAGGTTCTTATTTTTCAGAGTTTTAGTATATATTTTATCAATATTTGAAATGTTCTAGTTTACATTTCAATAGGAATAGTATGTAGTACACTTTGCTTGGTAATAAAATGTATTAATGAAGCAATTTTAATACTTATTTATACGTCCCAGAGACAGAATTGGCACCGATTCAGTGGAATGGCTTTTATTGTTCTTGATCTGTGCTTAGAGTTGGAGATTTAAACGAGAGACAACCTCATTCATCTCTCCACAGATGCCATAATAAAGTATGTCCAAAGCCTAGGCCACATCTTGATTTTACAAGGAGTTATTTCTTCTTTAACACAGGAGAGTGATTGAAAATATGTGCTTAGCAGAAGAGCATAATTCAGACGAACCATTGGGGGTCTTGGCCGAGCACACCACAAGGAAATTTAATGGATGCTCTTCCAAGTTTTACAATACGTTCACGCTGCTAAATATACAAGCCAAAAGATTTCTGAATTTACCACTTTGGAGTGTTTCCTGTCTGGTTTGACTAGGAGAGAGCTTGCATGGGTGTGTGTGTGTGTGTGTGAGTGGAGGACTCATATGAACAAAAATGGGAGGAGAAATGGAGAGAAAGAAAAGTTGAAGCCGATGAAGCAGCTTTGAGAATCCGGCTGGGTACAGGATGAAGAGAAGAAGGAGAAAGTGAAAGTGAACCAAGCTGCTTTCACATTTAATGCATTCAGTCACTTTTGTTTTCATTTGCACCAAGTTTCTTCTCAGAATCAGATCAGATTTCTGCTCACTGGAGATACACACGCTATCAGAAGGCAGACATCTGCTGCTGCAACTCACACTGCTGCAGAGATGAGTGCAAAAGTGTGTTTGTTTAGTAATGCGATGTAACCAGCTCTGGAATAGAAGAACTCTTAACAAGGTAAGATGAACTTTTGTTGCTAAACACTTTGTTTCATGGAGAATCGTGTTAGTTTGAGCTCCTGGGAGCATTGCATTGCATTTCTTTGACATGTTTGTGTTAAAAAGCTGCAGCAACCTGTTTGGAAACAACCATCTAATCCATTGCACATGTAAAAGGTCAAGAACTGTGAAACAAAGAAGAAGAAATATGAATATACAGAACAATAAAATTGTAAGGTTTTGGAAATTGGGATGTTATTTTTTTTTTTTTTAGTTTTTGTTGGAGGGCTGCACTGTGGTGCTGCTCTGTTAGTAGAATGCCTTTTCAAGTTTAGAGTTTGCACAATCTTTCTCCGTTTGCTTTGTGTCGATGGTGGTGAGTGGGCTTTGTCCTGTCCAGGGTGTAACTCACATTTCAGGACCCAGAACAAGGAATAAATAAAAAGTAAAGATGGACAGAGGCTTATTGGGGCCAGTTCCTGAAAAATAGAATAGCTTCTTAATAACATTCATTCATTTTCCAACCCGCTTTTTCCCTTTTGGGGTCAGGGGGGTCTGCTGGTGCCTACAGTCCATCGCAGGGCAACAATTCCTAAGGGGAATTTAAATTATTCAATTAACATAACTGCATGTTTTTGGGATTGTGAGGTAAACTGGAGTTAAACCCATGCAAGTGCGGTGGACTGAATGAACAGTGAACTGTTGGGGCGGAGCTCTGATTTCTTGGCTCCGCCCTGCTTGATTGCTATGCAGCCTTCTTATGCCCCTCAATTTCTCAAGACATGACTCAGTGGCATGGAGTGGCAAGTAGCTGTTCATGTTTTTACAGAAGTAAAACCCCAAGGAAAGGAACACCTGATCAAATGTGTTCTTTACTTGTCATGTGACTCATTTTGGATAAAAGTGTCTGTTTTCTTTCATAATTGTAAAGTCCTTTACCATGTTCATCTCAGAAACAGTGGCGTCTCACGGTTTGATTGTTAGAACTCAACAAACCCAACTTAAATCCTCAACATAAAGACCAGGTCAAGTCCAGAAAACACAAACTAAACAAAGATTCACATTGCAATACATCATGACACACACTAGTCGCATAGACAACTCCTTTAAGTGTCGACTGGTGCTCTGCTTCAGATAGCACACACATGAGTTATTATCTGCCCGAAACCTTTATCATGAGCTCTCCAGCTCAGTCCGGATTTAGAAGGGTTACTTAAACAAAAACAATGAATACTAGCAGAAAAAAGAGGTTAAATAAGGTAATCTACTATCTTAAAGATATTGTCACACATGGTATGATTATTAATTACATTTTGATAATAAACCAAACTAAGCTGCAATGAAACGACTTTAAAGTACATTCTGCATTTCAGCAGCTAAAACTCAGATTCTGTAGTTGCTCCAAATTTTTTATTCAGAATCTTTCATGCAGTTTGTGTAAACAAGTTGTTTTTTTGTGAGCTGTTAATGGCTTGATGTTCCTAGCACCACCCATAGTTCTAGCACCGCCCACTGTTCAATTAGATTAATCAATTGTGCAGCTCATGTCTATGCAAAGTTTTGCAGAAGCCACAAATACGAGACAATTATTATTCACAGTGTTTCTATTTTTTTCTACTGGAGAAAGTATTAATTCGAAACCAAGTATGAAGACCCGGAAAGCAAGGTTTTAAATGATTTAACAGAAAATGCTGCTTTATTTAGCTTAAACATTGGAAAATTAAACATTAGTTTATATAAAAATCAATTGTTTACATTCTAATGGAATGGGTGAGGAGGGTAAAAAGAGTTGTGAGAGCCTGGATTACTTTCAGGATCTAGAGACAAAAAAGGCAAAATACGGCACCATAAAACAATAACTGTTGTTATTCCAATTAGGAATGGCACAACGATTGCAAATATGCAAATAGCAAAAACTATATGTATTATATCAGCCTCAGCTTGTTAGTCAGAGTTTAAAGCTAATGACCTCACCAGCTTATGATTAGTGCAGATAATGTACACAATTAAATCATTAATTAGTGCAGATTATAAATGCAGGATACATAATTAAATCATTAAACTCCCTGTGATTTTTAAAAGAAAACTATTTATTTACAAGTGATGATCATCAGAGCAAGGACATGTTCACAGTATTCCCTATAAATTATTAAAAGAGAGTAATACTGAACATTAATTCAAAACCAAGTAAGAAGACTCCAAAAGCAAGGTTTAGAAAATTTAACAGCAAATGCGGCTTTATTTAGCTTAAGCATTCTTCAGCTAAACACAACACTGCTATGAAAGAATGAAATACAGGAAGTGGGGTTGGGGGGCGGAAGAAGAGCTGTGAGAGCACTTTCAGGATCTGGGGACAAAAAAGTGCAGAGCCCGGTGATGCTACTTCATTTAAGGAGCTTGTAACTTCCTGTCTGTGATGTAACTTCCTGTTTGGAAGTTCCTGTATTCCCAGAAACCAATACAATTATTCCTATATATATTTCTAGTACAAAAGTCTAGAAACAGTTTCTTTGGCTGTAATAAAATTAGTTTTATATAGATGGGGGAGGGTGCCATATGCAATCAGGGGTCTGCGGTTTTTGACACAAGCCTATGATACACTTTTTGACATACTGTACATGTCAAACACGGAGCAGGAGAGGAGTAAGCTGAGACATCATTCAGATATGAATCACAATTTCCTTATGTTTCCATTAAAAAGCCCTGGAGTGCGAGTGGATTACATTTTTTCAAAGGTGTGGCCTGGACATGAACAGAAAGTGATTATGTGTGTGTGTGAGAGAATCAAGAAAAATGGTGTTTTCATGGACTGCAGTGGTGGTACACCCCGCTGAGATACCCACACATCTAATACGCTCTCATCCCCAATGAACTCACATCATCTCTTCAACACTTTATCCATTTACACAAGGAAAACAAAAGCAGAGAAGTGGAGGAAGTGCAGAAAAAGGAGGGATTTGCACATCAAACAGCTAAACGTACAGTTGCTCTGATGTTGGAACTTAAAGCCAGGTGGACTCAGGTGGAGCCAGGCCAGAACGGAAAGCACCACTTTGTAAAAACAAAGCAGCACGAGTTGGTCCAGACCGAAAAAAGGAAGGAATGGTCATTTTTGATGTGTCAGAGAGGCTGTTTCAGTCAAAATGGTTTAAAATTTTGAAATTTTTGGTACAAAATGACACGTTTTCGGATTTAACATCAAGACGACTTGAAGTTTGGTACAAGAGAAATTCTGCAATGTTGTAAAAATTTAGTTTTTTCGGGAGGAATTTGCATTGATTCAACTTGAGCAGTGATGCATGTGTCATTGTGTTATGAGCAAGACGAACATTGTTTTGGAGTGTGTTGACCATTTCCTACCAAAGGAACACTCCATCACCTCCGGAGATACTAAGAAATGTTTTGCGGTTTTGGAAAAACTCTTAGCTTAGCATAGATAATTGAATCCTATTAGACCAGTAGCATTTCAGAAATTCAATACAATATTTTTTTTTCTCATTCAGAGTTCTGTTGTGTCATAAGTTAAAAATGTGTAATCACTTTTTGTTATTTAAATGTAACTTTAGTTTTGTACCATCCATTCGTCCTGTGCTGTATTTTGCCACACAAGATGACTGAAGAGATATCAATAACTCATATATCTGTATATATGGACCACTCTTTTACGTTTTCATGACATGCACCTAATGAAATCACATATCCATCTGCCTTTTGGTACATAACTTATTTTAAAACGGAATAAAAACGCAAAACCAAACTACAATACATGAAACACCATTTAAACCCATTTTTATATATATAAAGTATAATTGAGCACTGCAAATTGTGGCCTGTAAGCCAAAGTGTGAGGGTGGATGTTAAAACAACAACACTACAAGGACATCTTTGTTAACAAATACTTTGGACAAAAATCTGGAAAAAATGAAAAAAGGAAAGAAGCAAGAACAGAGGGGCTGAGAGAGAGAGAGAGAGAGTAGTAATTATGCGCACTCTGTTCATGCCCTGTTGTATGGACGGGAATCTCAGGGCACACACATACAGCCTCCACTTAAGCTCTGTCAATCCATTAAAACTGAAAGAGGTTTGCATAGAAAAATACTATCTTGTGAGCGAGATCAGATGAAAATAAGACTTTTTAAAGTGTTTGAATTGAATAGGGTGAGGTCAGAATCATGCGATGCTTAAGTCATAAATATGAGATACTTTATGAGCTTCTAAGTCACAATTACGAAATATGCAAGTCATAATGGAGATTCTTAAGTCGTGAATTTGAATAAGCAAACTGGGATTTTAGATAGGTCAGTTATAATCATGATTATTATTTTATAATCAATTATGAAGTCATTATTAATGGATACTAAGTTAAAATGACGAAATATGGAAGTAATGATTTAGATACTTAACTCAGAATGTGAGATTCTTATGTCAGAACTATGAGATTCTCAGGTTGTGATCATGAAATATGCGAGTTGGAATGTTTATAAATGAAGTCATGAAATACTTAAGTCATTTTTATGGGATACTTATTGGTAAAATGATGATGATAACAAGATACTTAAGTAAGAATACAAGATTTTTAAGTCATAATCATGAGCTTTTACATCACAATTATGAGAAACGCAAGTCATAACCATGCAATGCATAAGCTAGGATTATAAAATACTTAAGTCCTTATTATGGAATACTTAGTTAAAATGATGAGATATGGAGGCGTTGATTACAAGATACTTAAGAATATGAGACTCTTAAGCCATAATTATGAGCTTCTTATTATGAGATACTTAAGTTGTGATTCTAAAATATGAAAACTGGGATGTGTAGACAGTTAAGTTATGATTATGAAATACCTAAGTCATTATTATGGGATACTTAGAGGTGATTATGAGATACTTACGTCCGAATATAGCTTCTAGTCACAATTATGAAATATGCAAGTCATGACTAAGATGCTTAAGTCATATTTGTGGAATACTAAGTTATAATTTTGAGATATAGAAATAATGATTAAGATGCTTAAGTCATAATAATGAGTTTTTAAGTCATGATTATGAAATATTTAAGTCATTATTATATGATATTTAGTTAATGTTAGGAGAAATGGAAGTGATGATTAAGATGATTAAATCAGAGTATAAGCTTCTTAAGTTTATTCTATTAGATGTTAAATATGCAAGTCTTTTTTAAGACAACATATGATACTTAAGTTGTGATGCTTAAGTCATTTTTATGAGATTTTAAGCCATGATTATGATATGACTACCAATTGCTTCACCTGTTCCATAACATGAAAACTACACATAAAAACAGATTGAAAGAAAATTGCATCTGATGTCCCTGTGATCAAATCCACCAGTTTGTTTATTGTTGTTAAAAGATGGAAAAAGTGGACGATGCATCATCTGGAAGAAACATTCCAACACGAAACCCTGAGCCACCAAACATCAGGCGTTCTAACACGTACACGTTCTTCCTCGATTAGCAAACGAAAGCCTGTTTTACCATGTTTTGTGTTTAAAGTGGAAGAGTGAGCATGTTTATTTGCTTCGGTGAAACATGTGGTTTTCGGTTCCTGAATTAACACAGGTTTACAAGCTGTTTTACACACATCCGCTTTACTGCCTTCATTTAATGACAGAAATCTTTTAAGACTGTGTTTGTTTGATATGGTGAAGAGAAAGAAGATGAACAGGAAAAAACAGGAGGGGTGCCTAAAACTTTTACACAGTACTACCATATACAGATAAATATGTTATTTCATCACATTTCTTTGTATAACTTGAATATTTTAAACAAACATTGGTGATATACTGCCGTGATCTGCAACTGTGAGTAGAATCGCATGAGTCTGGAACCTCTGGGGTCCCAGTGTGGTAGAAAAAAAGCATTCTTACCAATTACGTCTGACCTCTATGTGATTTATAAGTGCTTTTATGAGCTTGCACTCCACTCATATATCACACATAACACCACATCCATCAATCGCCAGCAGAGGAGCCAGACGTCCCTCAGAAAACATAAACAAGCCCACGTGAGCGGAAACATCTGTTTACCATCTTTACCCATGCCATGCTCGTTGTACAGGTGTCGCGCAGTTGAAAAACACGTTTGCGAACAAGAGACTCGACTACAAAAAAATATGTTAAGTTGTTTTAATTGAATCTTCAAAACAAATACTTTAATTTCTATTTTTCCATTAGAAAGTAAACAATTGATTTTGTATGTAGGTATTTCTTATCTCATTTATTATTTATTACTGACTTTAAGTCACTTTTAATTGTACTGTTTTTGGATGTCAATTTGTGCAGATATGGCAATATTTACATCAAAAACATTTAAATAAAAGCAAATTTTCTTTTTTTATATTTCACCCATGATCTAGAAGTGGGCGGGGCTTCTCAATGAGCTACCTTCTGTACCTCTCTCTAATTGGTCATTTTGGCATTGTAATTTTTCTTGCTACAAACCCTCTTGTTATTGTTTATTTAAGTAACAGGACTGAGCTTTTAGCAAGGAATTAGCAAATACATGCTAAATAGCCACATTGTGCACGTGATTATAGAACCAGGAAATTCTGCGAGTTCAATTTTACCAATTTTGAGTAATTTGAGTAACAGGACAGCATTTTTTTTGACGCTCCAATATATCATCACAAAATCATCAAATATGTAAATAAGAAATTGAGAGAACTTACCTTTGCTCCACCCATTGCCTTCTAAAGATCCAAATAATGCAACTACCTGCTGAAAAACTTGCATTATTACCCGCTTGTAATAAAGGTCAATCACTTTTCGGTTTCTCATCATTCATGATCCCATTTCTTCAGTTTTCTCTTTTCTTCGGTTCATTATCTCTTTAAATGAATGAAAGTGTAATGTATCTTTCAACAAAAAGTTATAGTTTTTAATGTTTTTTTTTGTAGCTGTAAGATGCTCATATCTCAAAGTTCAAAGCCATTATTATTAAATGCATCTACATTCAGTAAAAAAATGTATACTGCGGGCTCATTACTTGTGGTAGGTCCTCAGAAGACTACACCAAATTTTGCTGCAATATCAAATTCCTCTATTCCCTAGTTAACAATGTCTGGACTCTGCAGGCTGCACTCTTTTCATTACAGCAATGAAAACATGGTTCTGTCATTAAATAAAACCAAACTTCAACCAAGTGTAATGTGTGAGAACACTTACTAAAGCGAATAAGACTAATGTGTGTAACTCCCTTGGAATTCTCTGAACAAGAGCCTTTAAACCCAGGGTTATTTAGCACCTTTACAAATTCACGACCTCCATATAACCCCCAATAATTCGTAACACGTATGAGGTATGTTATATTTACAGTTTCTTGATGGAATGGAAGCTACCATGTAATTGAAAAGCTGTGGAGAGATGCTGTTCTGTTTAGAGGAAGAAAGCAGAAACAATGATCGTGGATAACCAGTCTCCACAATCTCCTCAATGTACCGGTATATATATGGATATATATATATATCTTAAATGCACTCGAACATATTAATTTTAATCAACTGACAACTGTCAAATAAAACTTTAAGATGTGCTGTTTACACTGAGGGTTCCGAAGCTCTTAGCAATGATTATAATGATTTTACAGCCCCACTTTAAAATCCCTTTGCAGACCAGACCTGCGCTTTGGTATGTTTGGGAATTGGGCAATAATCATTCAAAAACAGATTAAAGATGCTTTTTGGCACCAAAGCCTCAATCCAACTTAATTTAATTAACGATCTGTGCGCTGTCATCCACGGCTATGTTCCAATAGGGACTGATGGGCTGATGTGTTTATGTGGGTGTGCTTGAGCTCCATGGGGTTCGATCTGAAGGGGGCAGAGTTCATTTGCAGCAAACACCCCCAGAGATCTTGTCCGTGAACTTTATTTAAGGGTCAAATCTATGACTCAAGCCATATTCAGTGGAGATTCATGTCCAGATAACGGCAGAATCATAAAGCAGCAGAAACAATAGATTTTGCAATCAAGCAGCTCATGAATCACTCTCTATATGCAACATATGGTACAGTTTATATGAATGCAAGTGGAAGGCTTTCTCATTTCTCATGTTAGAGAGGCTTTGGAGGAAGACCTTGGATTTTAAAGTCTTTAAAGTAATTTCTTACGAGTCCCCTTAAAACCTAAACTATGTAGAAAGCTGGGTTGTGTTTGGAATACATTATATGGATTTTTAGTAAATAACTTATGGTGCTTACACCCCAGCAAAACTTATTTTGATTGCTAAGCATAGTCAAGCATTAGCCAAAAAGGTTATTGGGGTTTGCTTGAAGTGGTGTGCTCTGCATTTCCAACAAACTCTGCATTTATATGGGATGGTCCTTTCCATTTTTTGAAAGATGGAAGGTTGCTGTGGAGTGGTCATTAACATAATATAATGTTCCCTTTGTAACAATAAGTTGTATAACCCAAAATCCATGTCTCTATCATTTACCAAAGCTCTGTTGTTAGGGTAAACAGTTTGGTTGCTAGGGAGCTGTCAGTAATAACAAATCCTGTTTCTATTTTGTGTTGTTTCTTGAAAATATTGCTGTTGCCTTTGTCCATTCAGTCTCAATGGGCATTTTAAGTAAGTTGTAATTGTTAAACCCCTCCTAGAGGATCAAATACTTTTGCACAATGCTTGGTATGTTGTTGCAAGACTGACAGTCTCAACAAGTGTGGTCAGTGTTACGTTTCTATGAAGTTCTTAGTTTGAGTTACAGTTTACCAAAGTTTCACCCCATCTTAAGTCGATGGAATATTTTGCAGCATTTCAGTGATGTCCCAGAGAATCTTTAGTGGTACCAGTATGAAAATATATAATAATAGCAAAATTTTTTATTTTTTTTGTCCGAAGCAAAAGATAACTAAAATAAGTTTTCCTCTAAGTCACTAAATTAATTCTTTAAGCAGATGAAACCTCTGCTATGAACACTTCTGATGATTACCTGACCTTTTGTTACAAATGTCGAGTTGTGTCTGGACTAAAGAGAGTTAGTTGGCACAACTTTTTATAGTTTTTATGCCAAAACTTTGCCAAACGCCGATGTCAATGCTTTGCTTTGTTGGCCGCATAAAAACGAAATAGTCATGGATTACAGTAGGTTGCATTGACATTTTTATTTTCTTTACTGTTTTTATGAATAAAATAAGCATTTCTGTACACAAATATTGAGCAACCTTTTACTAAAGGATGTATTCAACAATAGCAGTCCAATGACCCAGACCCATTGATCCCAACAGTACCATGTGTTTATCTTGATCTACATCCTTGTGTCCCCTGGACTCACTGTTTATTCCTTTTGGCACAAACTCCCATGAGTCGTCTGTACAAATGATTGATGTCCATTCAGACTCTTTCAGCCAAGATGTACACACTGATCTAGAGGACTAAGCTCAATCTCGGTACACCTGGCCTAAAAAATACAATTAATATGATGATTTTGGAATGAAACAAATCATATTCTTAATTGATTTTTAAGCCTATGAATGCACAACATCCCATCTACATCCTTCTGTTTGTCTTCTTCCTGCCAAAAAAAACAACTGGCAAACAAGTTCTAGTATGGGTGTTTCTCATGCTAGAAATGATCCTTATACTAATATTATGGTTGGCTAGCCGATGGAAGTCTTACTGTGCATCCCAGTGAGAATCCTGAGTATTAATAAACAAACAAATAATCATATATATAAGAAATTGTGGGCACCATTTCTTTATTAATAAAGTTTTTATGCATTCATTGTGTTTCCATGCTCAGGGTATTTTATTTTACCAATATCATAGAACTAGTGAATCACGAGTACCAACCTTTCACCCAGTGCAAGAGGCAAGTATGTCAGCATGGAATATTCCAAGAATCAGAATAACATTTTGCTAAATTCGTAATTGTTTTTGAGTGAGGTGTATTTTTTACATTACAAAATCCTTGTACTTTCGGGCAGAAAAATATAGTTAGTGTTTTAATGTGGTTGGTGGAAAAATAAAATACTCATGGACTAAATACAACATAAAGCACATAAGAAAACCTGTTGTCTCATATTTCTCAAAAATGTAACACTTATGGCACTTGTTTTTTCAGGGACTTACTATGGAACTTTTAAAGGCTTATATAATGCAACCAAATCCAAAAACAGCACAATACATTGATTGATAATACATTCAACTCTCAAATTTAACACATTTAGTAATAATTTTACCACACTTGTCCACAGGTTGTTTAAAAAAGATTAAAAACACAAATATATGAACTTATAGATATTTTAATTGATTGAGTTCAATTTTAAGCAAACAGATGCAAGGTGATTCCTTCTTAAATGATTCACTGTTCTGTGTGAATTGAGTCAACTATGAACGTTGTCATTGTTCAGCTTGTCTGATTTTTTTTTCACTTTCTAAAATAATAAAAATCAACGTTTACTTTATTTTTTTTAAATTATGTTTTCACGTGTTACTGGTTTGACTGAAGCGAATGATTCAGAATGAATCTTATGAATTGATTCGTTTGGATTTGAATCGAAATAACGAACTCCTAGCACTCACCTGTACAGCCAAAGATGGACAAAAGTGGCTTGGCTTTATTTTTCCAACAATGCCCCTTTTTACCATTATTTCGGACTGCAAAATATGGTACGTTTTATTTTGCATTGTTTAAGAAGTTTAGTTAATAATTGCTGGAGTTAACGGTAACGCTAACCACCCGACGTTAGCCATATGACCGTTAGCCAACGTTAATCTCGAAACGATTTGAATGGGTCTTATATTTAAATAAAAAAGGAATATGTAGTCAATCATGTGCAAGCTGGGTTGTTTGTATGTGAATAGTTTTTTTTTTTAGAAAGTATGTGCATGTCATTTAAGACAAATTTTCCCCTTAGGTTTATATGTTGGGGTAGGCGGAGGCTTTTTATAAAAATATTTATACAACTACTTCTGAATAGATGTCTCTCAGCTAATTTTAATTGATTTATAATTAAACTAGACTTGTTATGAAATCAAACCTTTTCTTCTTCAAATTCTGCCTCTTATGGGTCATGTCTAGGTTCTTGTACTTGCTGAAATCTTAATTTCAAAGTGTCTTCTGATGTATTCTTCAGGCATTTTTAGAGGGGTTGGAGTGGTGCGTGTGGGTTTGTGTTGCTGGGTTTTGTAGTATTGAAGGTATGTGCACAGTTAGCCTGCAGGCCAAATCAAGAACACATTTGGCAAATGAGTGGGATTTACATGAAACGGAGAAGACAAGACCATATCCTAAGATGGTGACCTATGGAGCTTCTGAGAGCAATTAAAAGTGACCATGCAGTTTCCCCCCACTATATTGGTGTCCTGAGAGATAGTTGTGAATAGTTTAGTTGTGCTGATCAGCCTGGACGTTGCTTCTCATACCTCCCACTGAGATTTCCCTCAACATTGCTTCGTGTGATAAAGTAGAGTAGCTTGTATCTACACTTCAGATCATTGCTGGAAATAGTAGGGTTTTTAGATTTTTCTCACACACTAAAGTTGAATTTAAATGTGCTGTACTTCTCAGTATTTGTATAGAATGCAAGTGCACCATTTCCAGTGGATCTAAAGCTTCTTACATACCGATAACCCGTCCACGTAAACCCCAATGGGTCTCTCTTCCTCATGTCTGAAAGGGAACATGATTTAGTGTCCTGTGGAGACTAAGATTGCCTCTGCATTTGCAATCTCCGTCCCTTTTCTGTCCTCAGCGTCTCTTCTATTCATCCTGTCTTCTCCTCACTTCTCTGAGTAGTCTGTCTCTTGTGTGCTACCGTAAACAAAACTGTTGCTTCACCCAAACAGGTGCAAAAGCCATAAGAAAAGACTACATCAGCAGTGTCTTCACTTTATGTTCTTGTTTGGGTATCAAACATTTACCACACATTCTTCAGTTGTTAGTTTGTTTCTTTGATTGATTGGAGCTATTTTGTTAAAACATTATTTTTAATTGGGCTCTACAACAGCCATTTATAAAAATCGACTAGACAGATGTTCCTTTAAACCATAGTTATGTGTCATTTTTGGTGCCTTACTGTCTGAGGAATGCACAAGAACTGAGGAATTATGGGAAAAGACAAGGCAGAACAGGGAAATGGACATTTCTCATAGATGAGAACAGGGTGTTTGTCACTAAGGTCACAACTTTTCTGTTGATAAACGAGGCTGAAAAAGTCATTGAGAGAAATTCGGATGATCTAGACCGAGTATTTCTGAGAGTCGGAGTTTGTTATCTAATTATATAAAAATTTAATATGTGTATTAATACAGGTGTACCACAGTCTTTCAGTAGTTTGTGTTTTGATGCAGTTGCTTGAATCATCATGGTTTTCCCAGGTCGTAATTGGTACCTGGTCCACACAATAAATCTTTAATATCAACTTTTTTCCCTTTTTATTCATTACAGTATATGAGTCTTCTATTTTGAAATGAGCATTCTCTCGGTTAAATCTCCAAAACTCACAATCTTGTAAAAAGAGAATTCGATTTAAACTTTTAAGAGACAATATCAGTAGTCGTTCTTGAAATATTAATGTATAGTGAGGTAACAGGGCTTGAAAAAAAGCTAACCTAATGTTCTGGGACAACCAGTCCTTGGGCTACCAACATTTTTGAGCTCCTGGCTTTTCAGTTTTAAAGGAAATGTTCCCCATTAAATGTTTTGCAGAGAAATGTAAGGTTGAAATGGGACAGATCCTCCATCTGGGGTTTTAAAAAATATGACAAAGATGGAAATTAAGTTAACTGTTTACTAGAATTATTTTGACAATCTCACTCAGATTGAGGTAATACCAAAAAACTCGATTTTGTGTGCGCCTGTAAGGTCGATTTACTTTTGAAAGCTTTGGGTGTGTTTGGAATTATGCAACCGTCTGTTTGAAACAGATTTGTTTCAATTTAACAATACCTGAATACAAGTGGCCCTTCCTCTTGTGCTTGATGCAGGTGCTGAGATGTCGGTAAAGCTGAAGTTTGATAATCCATCTGATGGTGGCCTGGTCCAGCGCAGCCGCTCTTTTACCGGCGTAAACTCACTCAGTGGTCGTCGAAGGTAATCAAGAGTTCTTTTTAAAAAAAATGTATTGAATAAATTTGGATAATACTCAGTTAGATAGGAGATTGATACTTAGAAAATTTTGTGACATTTGATCAATTCAGAAGATTTAATATAACGCCAACCCACCCTTTATGTCTATAATAGCTTCAACTCTTCTAAGAAGGCTTTCTAAAAGATTTAAGGCATTTTTGGACGTTGTTGTCCATGCTAATGTAGTATTGCTCATAGTGATTCTGAACCCACACAATCAAACGCGTAAATGAACAGCATCAGATACAGTTCTATAGTACCAAAGGTCTCGAGAGCATCTGCAGTCCAGACCATTAGGAAACACAGCTGTGAGTGTTTGTGTATGTTTACACCACATGTGTTCATTTCTCCAAGTTATTGTTTTGTGACACAATAGAACCACATTCCTGCATTCTCATTCCTGACCGAACCAAACATCTTCATATCAGAGGCTGGTCTGCTTGCTCCACGCTTTTAAACACTATTTTTATGGTGAGAAAAGGTCTGTAGAAGAATGCTGTAAAGTTCACACCATCAAGAGCCGAGGGTAAAATGAGATGTATAAAGTGATCTATGTTCAATCTGCTCATCGGTTCATTAACAGTGTTTCAAATTTACTTTTAGTGATGTTCTAGTACCTGTTTAAAAAATATCCAGCAATTTGCAACGCATCCAGCAACTATTGCTGACATTAGACACTTCTGGATAAGCTGCGAATGTCTAAATTCTCTCTCATTGATTGGTATCGTGTTAAATATCCTGTCAGACATTGTGTGGACAATACTCTTAAACTGGTCTATGATTGCAGACTGTCCTCAGCTCGCAACTCTCTCCGTGCCAAAGCCACAGGAAAACCACCAAGAATTCCCTCGTATGGTCGACCAGGCAGCGGGCTCTGGGGAGAGCAGCCAGAGCAGGTGGACCGAGTCTTCCAGGCTTTACGAAAAGGCCTCAAGTATGTGCGTCATAGGCATTTAATGTGTGTTGTGCTGCAGTCGCTTACATGTTGGTGTTGTCTCATTCAGGGACTACTTGGAAAACCTTCAAACTGAGCTGGACTTTCTGTCGTCCCAGCAAAGAGACACAAAGAGGAATTCCAGACTGGTGAGACAGTTTACTGACCATGATTTCAAATTAAAATTAGCTATCGTTTTCAGAATGGTGTCTGAATTGAACTTTGAGCGATGCATAGGGAATTATTTTAATGCTCCTTTAACTGTTTTTAGCTATAGTTTTGTGTTTGTAAACCAGCAAAATATCTAGGTTTCAGTTCAGTTTTAAATAATTGAGAAGATTTGCTTTTTAAAAATAAAACAGAATTGTTCTATAAAACATGAGATAAACAAAGTGCTAAAATGACAATAAAAAGGATAAATATATATAGATAAATTACATAAAAAAATCTGCTAAAAGTGCTGAAACTGTCATTTTACTCGAGAAATTTAATTGTAAAAACTTATGAAAAATCTTATGTTTTAATTTGCGTAAATGTTACAGATTTATATGTTTTTTTTTATTAAAATAAGCCAAAATCAAGCAATCTTTTGCATTTTACAGAAATGTACTCAAAATCTCAGATATTTTCTGTGTAGTTGTGATGAATATATGTAGACTTTTTATATATTTTTATTTTTATAACACTTTTTCTCATCTACAGGGTTTTTTCTATGACCTAGAAAAGGTAAGACTTTTTAAATAAACCATTTCATCAAAATGTTTATCACATGACGATTTAAAAAATGTTTGCTTTCTGAATCCAGGAGATACGAGCCTTGGAGCGATACATACGACGCCTAGAGTTTCAGATCAGCAAGGTACCGCTTCCCGAACATCTGGAATGTTACCATTACATTTAGCATTGGGTTAAGATTCTGCATCTTTCTCCACAGGTTGAAGAGCTCTACGAGTCTTACTGTATCCAGTGGAGGCTCTGCCAGGGTGCTCTAAACATGAAGAGAGCGTTTTCCCTCTCTCCATCTTCACGACAGTCTAGAGAGAGTTTACTGGAGCTAAACCGCAAC
The DNA here is from genome assembly GCA_007224835.1 of Danionella cerebrum. Classification (NCBI taxonomy): domain Eukaryota; kingdom Metazoa; phylum Chordata; class Actinopteri; order Cypriniformes; family Danionidae; genus Danionella; species Danionella cerebrum. The sequence continues at coordinate 23,091 of SRMA01026670.1, forward strand.
CACCGACACAGCCTAGAGGTACAAACTGGAAGCACACGTAGCAAACCGTTTGCCATGTGCTCATTCTCCCCAACACGCAATGACTCAGTTGTTCATTCAAAACATCTCAGCACACCTAACAAAAATACATTTGTTTGTAGAAGGAAAAGTTAATTCCAAAATGATTTGAATCCAAAACTTCTTCAGTAAAGAACTGAAGGGGTTTAAACATTCAGGCAATGTGTTCAGCCTGGGATCCCATCACGTAGTGTCCATACACTCTTGAAAAAAGGTTCTTCAGTGGTTGTTCGCAGACTCTTTTGCAGGTTGAATGTGCCACTGGTTCTCGTTTTTGAGGTACTGTTGTAGCACTTTGTTAGCGTAAAGAAACTTGTTATGGCCTTTTTTTATACTTGCGGTTCTAAAGTAGTTCTTTGTTGATTTTAAAATATATCATGCCATAGTTTTTTATTTGTACCCCAAATGCTCAAAAGCAGTGCTCCCAAACCACCAGTCTTCAGAGTAGCACCAGTCTTTTAGGCATTTGTTACCAATGTGATAATGAACAATACAAAAAATAGTCTGAAAGGTCTTTTATTTTGAAAAAAAAAAGTCAAGGTCAAGGCATTTTTTGTAACCCATTTGGGTGAGATTCCAGGTAAATCAAGCTAAATGTGATGTGTTTCTCTGAATGGAAAGAAAAATTGTTGATCGGTGGACAGTATCAGTTATTATGCTATATTTTGTTTCAGGGTTATAACCAAATGGTAGTTTGTCTCAGATTTTGGGATGTTGGGCTTAAACGTGTCATGGATTTGTAGCGTCTTTTATATATTAAAAATGGTATGTTTGATAAATGTTTGACATAAATCTAAACCCTTCCTGAATTTAACCAAATTGCACTACAGACTTAATTATATTGGCTGAAAACAAAAGCTTTTTTGTTTTTCTAAAAATGTTTTAAACTTTCTTACAGGACATGAGTGCAATGGAAGCAGAACTGGAAATCCTGCTGGGAGAGCTTCAAATCAAAATGAAGGGTACACTGCATTTAAAGGAACATTTCTATTCTCTAAAGGAACTCACTTCTGTGTCTAACAGTTCCACTCTCTTTTCTGAGGCAGGGTTAATAGGTTTTGCTCGGCTCTGCCCTGGGGATCAGTATGAGGTGAGTAGGTTCAGTCCAGTTTTAGTTATTTTTTAAATGAAATTTCAGGGGATTTTGAATGGACAATGGTGATAGATGGGGAAGTAGTTTAAGGGGAGGGAGTAGGATACTGGGAGAGGATAAGAGCTGGGTTAAATAAATGTAAATGTGCGTCAGCGGAAATTCAAGGATGACAAAATAAACATTTGGAACTTTTAAATGCTACTCTTGGTACGTTCAACTTATAGGGAAACTGAGACATACACAGTTGCATAGTGCCTTTGCTGAAGTATTAGTCAGAAAATCCATATTTCAGCAATTATTCAGGCTCCATGTTTAAGACCAGGTTTTCTGTGACGTCATGTACAATGCTGTTGCATTCGTCGTTTTCACTCGGTTCATGCACAAGAACATAAACCTACATGAGGGTATTCATTCTTCAGAAACAGGTTATGGTTCACTTGAGGTGCACAATGTTTAGGATCAACGATAAACTCAATGGATTTCTGGTTAGGTGTTGATTCGACTTGGCCGTCAGCGGTGGAGGATCAGAGGCCGAATCCAGACAGATGATCGGCAGCTGTGGGATGAGGAGGAGATGGTTTTCCTTCCTCAAATCCATGGTAACTTTGAGATTAAGGTGAGCGCGTCAGAATCAACACCATCACGTGCGCAAATATCACTGTCTGTCGAGGTCGTCTGTGGAGGTGTGTGATGATAGAAACCTCCAGCTCTTTATTGTTTCATGTGACACAATAGTCCACCCACAGACTAGTGAGACAAAAATAAAGAGACGGTCTGAAGATGTCCTTTAAATTGATTCTATCTTAGAAATGTAAGCAAGAGCAGTTGATGGCAGAGATGACAACTGGTTCTCCTCTTCTTAGAACTGGTTCAAGTTTTGCCAATTTGGATAACTTCATTAGTGATTAGACCATCAGAGAACCGATGGGCCCTCGCAATAAACCAATATTAAGCAGAAATACAACTATGTAGTGCAGTGATGAGTCAAGCTACAAAGTTCTGGTCGCTAGGCTAATAGTTTCAGTCGCCTGATTATTTACTCAATGTTGACCCATATGTTTATCTGACAGTGCTATTAATGAAAATGCGATGTTTATATAATGAATTTCAAGTGAACTTATTAGGACTTGCCACTACTAGCATCACCACCTGTTTAAATCGAACCAACCTTCATTCAGTTGACTGTCACTCGGGGGATCCCTATTTGTTCTCAGAACGCTAGCCTTGTATGTTTGTACCTAGCACTCATGCCTACGTTACTAGGCAAGTCCAGAAAGATCAATAGGCCCCTTGTGAATGTGCACTTTTTGTATTTTCCCAAGTGATGTTTAACGGAACGAACAGACGTACTGCTAAAATTGATGGTATAAATGTTCTTGTTAACCAAACATTGTAGCTTGTTTGTTCCAAGAATCGTGTTGCCAAATATCTCCAGACAACATGTGACTGCAGTTTCTTCTGTAGGTTACAGAGGTCAGGGGTCTGAGTTCTGTCCTGGTCGGGATGGTAACTTGCAGGAGTGCAGATTTCTTTACTGTGAGGCCTCAGATGATGATCGTGGACATAACAGAGCTGGGAACCATCAAGCTTCAGCTTGAAGTGGTCTGGAAGTAAGTGCACATGTGTGGTGTGAGCAATTGAAGTGCTTAGTGGTGCTGTTTATTGGAGAGTGGTCAGGCATGAAACCTAGCTGTTACTGGTTTTGTAACTGGTGTATCTTGTTAATTATTAGATAAGTAAATGATAAGTAACTCCGAACAAGGTAGAATTATTTCTATAGAGCTTTATGCGATAGAAACAACTGTAAAGCACAAAATAGGTATGGTTGTGTTTAGCAAAATAATACATATGGAGTTGTATTCATGGTTCAATCTGATTGGAAAAAAATGGAATCCAAATGGAAATTCGATCTGAATCGAAGGGGTGGTTTTTTTTGGAATTAAAAGACTGAAACTTTTTGGATATGTTAATAATTCTTGTAAAGTCAAAACAAAGAAACTCAAAATTTAAATTAAATTTAAATTCTAAATAAACAACTACATATTACTAATAAACTAGAATAAAAAAAGCCCTACAATAATTTGGTTTGTTGTAGTTTCTATCAGTAGGAGTCGCTCTGTTTAATGAGTAACCATGGAATCACCATGGTGCCGTCATACAGAAGTCATATCTATTACAGTTTATTGATTACAAAAACAAGTAATATAAACGTAAAAGTCAGCGGGGAAACCATTGACTGTGTATATCAGTGGGAAACCCCAATCACATGACTAAGGCGAAAGTAAATACACAGGGAAAATTATGAAATGGGCAAAAACTCGTAAAATAAAGCCTGTAACTATACGCCTTTATATGCTAATTTTGACAGCACTATTATAAACCAGATCGCTGAGAGGCCAAATGGCTTCAATAATTACATTTCACGTAAGCAGCATATTAACTCCACTTAGTTGAGCAATTCCTCTCGGCTCAATAATGTCCAGCTGCAATGTCGGAGTACTGCCCCGTTAGGTACCTCACAGTTAGGCCCCAAGCTTTGTCAAACAGCGCCCTCCAACTAATTTATGGAAAGAGTTTGGTTTAGGTGAGGGTTAAGTCTTTAAACACTGGAAGACCCTGTTTGACAAGGCCTAAAGACCCCCACTCTGAAATTGCAGCTGGATGACAGTCTTGGAGGTGCGGGTTGTACAAATTAGCACAATAGCTTCAATTACACATTTGTCATAACTCCATCCAATGTCACTTCCTGGCTTAATCCCCTACATAAAGTTCTATTTTTGGTGTGATCTATTGACACAAATCTTAGAACATGATCTTCAGTGACATCATTGCATCCATTTATCGTCTTTTTCTTCTCGTTTAGGAAACAATTCTGTGAGTTTTTGGAGCTTATTTGGAGGCATATTTTGGGTTTCAGTGGGCATTTGTAGTCATTATATTACTTCACTGAATCGTTTGAGAACCCCTTCAAAGTTGTAAACCTAGGAGAAACACTGAAGTCTATTTCACCAAATCAGAGCCTTTGCTGTTGAGTTGAGTTACAGCTCACTAATGCCATTCAGGTGTTTGACTGCTGGAACATCTGGATTTAACGTTCGCATCTAGAACACAACGAGTACTATTCACAGCATATTTAAGAGATTTTAGTGGGCTTTTTTCATGTAACCGAGTAGACAAGACACAGATCTCAGACAAATACACCCCCTGTCAATGTGGCTCTGCTCTGGGGTAACACACACCAGCTGTGGAGGAGCAACAGACACCATCGCTCACACGCTCACTGATCAGATTACAGCAAGCTTTACACAGTCCAGGTGGAAAAGATTTTTCATAGCCTCCTTTTTTAACGGTGTGGCTAAATTAAACACATCTCACAGCCTGCTTAGCATCTCTACACTTTGTTTTGACCGTGCCATTGTCTATTTCTCTGGCTGAACAATGTCTGGGAGAGAGAGTGTCAGCTCACTGTCGTCACCTTGTTTCCTCTGGTTGTGTTTAGTCTCTGTTCGCAGTATCACTCTTCATCGAGCCAAACGCACACACACCACAGTTAACCAAACCCTCAAGCAATTTGATTCACGTATGTAAAATAATGTCAGCAGCTTTGGGTCAAGTGTTACATGGTTTGTGTAAAATGAAAATCATGTGGATGCTAGCCCCTGATGGAATTCTGACAGGTTCATTATTTTGTTTAGGGATGACCGGTTGATGCACATGCAAGGTAAAAAAAATACTTAAAATGTCTTATAATAGATAGACAGATGGACCAACCCCGCAAAAGTAATTTTCTCTTAAAAGACGCTGTCAGGGTACAACCGATAACAGCACAACCAAACCCAGCTCAACTGGGAGATTTCAAAACTCTTTAGAATCGAAGAAGCAACAGTTTTAAACTTTCACACAAACAATAGTCAACTTCTTCCATTTCAAAACACACCTTTTTTCATTAAAAAAAAAATCATGAGGCACACGATCAGAAAGAACTGCTTAAATGAAACCCTGTAGGGTATATAGACAACATAAAGTTGTTCTCATGAAAGTGTCTTGAATAGCAATCAGATAAGCACAAGAAAAAAGTATTTTATACTTTTATGTTCATATTTCTAAGCCCTCCATATGAATCCAATGTTGATTTAGACCAATTAGGTGTCACTTGCTGACACAGAAGAGCTGAGAATTTAAGGGTTAATGGGTTGAACCCAAGTGCTGGAGCAGCAGGTTGCATCAACGGGTCTTTAGTAAAATGCAAAGAACCTTCCTTGATAGCGAAAAACAGAGACAGACATTAAGGACTAGCGAAGAACTAAAAACACAAAATCTAAAATGGTAACCGTATGCATAACTTATGAAGGGCGCTCAGACGGCTAATGTTGATGGCAGTAGAGACGTGGTGATATACACACAATACTCCCTCAAAGACAGACAGAAAGATAGCACAATAAATCGGGACAAGACAGATGGAAGCTCATAAGAGCGTGAGACAGGGAAACAAACGAAGAAACATGCATGGAGTGAAAGACCTAAAAAGAATTGTGAGAAACCCCTGACATTTGGTGAAATCGAATATTTCCCTACAATACACATGGCAAAAACTCACAGCTTGTTTGATGTAAAAACGCTGGTCTAGTGGGCTGCACAACACACAAAGTTCAGAATACTCAGATAAAAACTACATAAAAGCCATGTAAATAAAGAGATATGGTGAGGCAAGTTTAGTTATATAGACAGAGACGAAAGTGACAAAACTTTTACTTTTAAATCTAATAATCACCTAATAATTAAATCCAGATTATTCTTGGACACACTCACAGTCGTTCATTGTAATGATTTAGAGCACAATTAAGTAGGTGAGACGTTTCCAAAGGAGGTGCTGTTTAACATATAAAAACAATAATTGTTCATAAACTTAGAGCAAACTCCAACGCGTAGTAACATTTTTCTTTCAGTGGACCCAAAATTACTAGTAGCACCCCTTTTTTTACCTGTCTTTCTCTTCCTTCAGTCCATTTGACAGCACTGAAGTGAGGCCTGTGAGCATCTCGGCCAGCCGTCAGTCCATCCAGAGCAGAAAGGCGTCCGTGTACAGCTGGACTCCTCCCAACACACCCAGCTTCACGGAGAAATACTTCCTAGTGAGTCTGGGCTGCACTCTCAGCATGAGCGCTCGCACGAATAATGTTTGTAAAAAAGATTCTCCCGTCTTGGTTTAATGGAAGAGACATCTGTAAGCAAAGCCGGCTGTGCACTGGGAGATTTTATCAGTTCTTTGATTGCTAGGTGACGGATTGGCCTTCTCTCAAGCTCAATCCAAACAGACTGTATGAAGTAAAAAAGTGTTTCAGTGAAATGATTTAATGCTCATTTTGATCTTAAACCGATGCCAAACAAAACCACAGAAAAGATCTGTGCGGATGAATTGTTTTCAACGTAAAGAAGCCAGCAATTCCAAATTCCTGACAGACAAAAATGACAGTTCCACTATTGTCCCACCCCTGTTTAAGCTCATTGTTGGTCTGCTGTAAAAAATACTTTTATTGTGAGTTTCCCTACTGTTAAAGTATAACATTGATCAAAATTATAAGGTTAAAAACTCAACATTTGAAACCACTTTTGGTTAGTACATTAGAATTCAAAAGTATGTGACACTTTTGGAATTTCATTGTTTTTGGCAACATATAATGAAAAATCTTTCTTTTCCATTGAAGACAATCAAAAAAACCTATCAGGAGAACCTTTTATCAGCTTTTCTGTGGCTCAGCAAAGGAAAATTGAAACGCACAAAAACGTATAAAATGTGTTAATTCCTTCTAATGTAAGTCGCTTTGGATAAAATAAGGTAAAATATTAATAACTGGTTGGCAAAAACCTCAACCAGGTGCTTCCTGTACGTCGTCGAGGAGGAATTTTAGACCAAAGTCATGCTCTTTGGGCGTTTCATGGTGAGCTTCAAGTCAATCCATAGCATCTCTATAGGGTTGAGATCTGACGGTCTCTCTGAAACACAGATTTTCTTTTTTTTGTGGACATTCAGCAGGATAATGACCCAAAACACCACAGCATCGCCCACAATTCTCACATTATCCTGAAGAAATGCCTCATATACTATGAACGGTTTCCTCCACCATACTTTAAAGTTAGGATGATGTTTTCATGGTGAAATTCCTTGCCTTTTTTTACAGTAAATTTTTAGCTCAATATTTATATTTTTTTCTTTCTAATAAACCATGGAATCCACTGCTTGTTCAGTGTTTGACGTATCGTAGACTCGTGAACAGAGATGTTCGTTCCAAAGATGCCTTGATATGTTTGGCTCCGTTGAGGGTTCTATCTTTCACTCTTTGATGAGTCTTTGTTGTGCTCCTGGGTCCCTACTCCTTAGTAGAGGAGCAACAGTCCCACATCGTTTGATCTATAAACTGGTGAATAACCGTAACTTTTTACACCTTTATGTAAATCAACAATTTTTTTCTCGTAGATTCAAAGATTTAGGGTTTTTTTGTCATCGCTGTAGTCAGAACCTCCAAACTTTTTATCTTTAGCTTTTTTGATATCATTAATTATAGGTAACACTTGCTTTTTTCACAAGCACTATGGGTTTTTTTGGTAAAAGACACACAAGATCACAATTGGTGTGTTATAGTGTTTGGCAGTACACTTGATTTAGATGATCAGATCCCATTTTATGACTAAACTATTCAGAAAACAATGGAATTCCAAAAAGGTTGACTACTTTTTCTTGTCACTGTACATTAACGTGAAGAGTACTTTTTAAAGGGGTCAAGCATTTCACATGGTTCCAGGCTCAGATTTGTTCTCTTGTCACTTTATTTCTTGCTGCAGTCTGTGATGCGTCAGATGCAGGAAGCTGATGGGTCGTTTTCAATTGGTTCTGGAGAATCAAGGGGCGTGTCTTTGTTCAGTTATCTGACTGACTCCACCCAGGCTCTCAGTCCCCCAGCCTATGAGAAGAGTGGGGAGGCAGTGCTAACACAGCTACCAGCGATAGACACCAAGGTACAGACCTTCACTGAAATATGAATAATTACGCACCACACAGTTTCTCTTTTGTACAATAGTTCATTTTAAATAAATAACCTGCGAGGAGGCGTGGATTAATAAAAATAAAACTGCAGCTGTTTTGACACCAGCACACCAACTGTTTTGAATTAGTTATAAATAATGCAACTCACCATTAGTACAATATTAATAGTATATTTTCGTAAAGGTTATTACATTTGAAATTTACATATCAAGAGTTAAAAATTTTTTTTATAATTTGTAAGGTAATTCGAATTAAAATGAGAGAAAATGTGCGATCGTCTTTCAGTTTCCTTTTACAGACTTCAAGTTGTTTTTGTGCTTGGAACTGTTTAGGGGAGGTTCGTCTAATATTTATATTTATGCAGTGTTTCCCTTACCGTTATATTAGGGGGGCGCCCCGCCCCCCCAACGGCACCCCCCGCCCCCCTTGAAGGTCAAGTTAATTTTATTTTATTTTCGTCGAAAAACGACAGAAGTAATTTATATATAACAGGTCTTTGGTTTTTTTCTTTTATTAAACTAAATAGCATTATGTTATTTATACGATGGCATGTAATTTCTGTCTCAACGTTTGCGCGTTTACAATTGTCCTCCGTATCGCGCACGGCGGAGTTCCGCCTCGATGTGCGCGCACGGCGGAGTTCCGCTCCGATGCGCGCGCACACACACACCCATCAGCGGACAGAGGCCGCGCTTTAAACGCTCCCAAGGTGGTGACGATGACAGCACGTGTTCTGCTGCGAGCAGCAGCCGGTGTAGCTTTCCTACTCCGAAACAAAGTACAGAAAAGAGCCCAAGTGCTGCATGTCTT
>SRMA01026670.1:32112-91816 GCA_007224835.1 Danionella cerebrum
AGTTTTAAATAACATAATGCTATTTAGAGGCGAAATACTCCCCCTGGCTGTACAAGACTGATCTTGGTAAGTAAGTAAATACACACATGCATGAATGAACAAATTGATAAATAAATTGCTTAATTAATAGCTGGCTAGTTAGTTATACAATGGCATTTCCTGCTTTAAACTATCACTATGTTAAGTTGATTTTTACTGTTGTTACTATCAGTTATCACTTTTAAAGCCTAACAGTTAATGTATTTACAGGTCAAAACAGACATTCGCAATAGGCTGCAAGGGGACCATCTTGCAGCCTGCATGCGGATCTCAATAAATGGGCCAGAAGTTTCAGACTATCCATACCAAGATGCTCTGGAAATGTTCTTTCAGAAGCCCAGAAAGATGCACTGCAGTGACAAAAGCTGCACACTTTGTGAATAATTAACATATTAAAATAAATCTGATGTTTAGTGTTTAGTTCAGTGTACAGTTGTTTAGTTATTGTACAGTAATGGTTCAGACATTATAATATATTGGATTACTGCAATTAAAAGAAACATATAAACACTATTAAGTGTTTGTGTGAGTGTTTTGCCGCACCACCCATAACACCCCCCCCCCACCCCCCAAGGCCATGATCCTAGGGGAAACACTGCTATGTGTATTTTTCTTCTCCTTGTCTTTGCTTTTTTTGGATTTAAATTTTTTTATTTTGTCTCAATACTTTTTGATTACTGAAACTTTTAGTAATTTATGATTAATTAAATGGTGACAATTAATAACAAGTCAAGCATAGGTAATTTCTCATTTTTATTATTTGTTTATATTATTCCTTAAGAATTTTGTTACATACACTTAAAAAGTAAAATTCAATGATTTATTTTGTATAATAATGTCATACAATTAAACACATTTTTGTATTATTTTATTATTAATAATGATAACAAGGCATTCATAACTTGTCAGCACTAAGCTTTCATCAGAATTCACTACCCAAAAGTTTTTCAGAAAATGCATCTTTCTTCCCTCCTTCCGTTTAAAATTGCTGAAAAATAAAAATGTGAAAAAAAGGTTAATGGCATTTTGTTGTGAATGCTCTTTGTCATCTATGATTACCATTTATATGACATTATTTTATAGCTATTGTTTGTAAAAACATTGATGAGGTGATTTTTTTTTTTTATATTTATTTTTTTATATTTTTTTGCACTATTGACAACAGGCGGAAGAAAGTGTGGAGTGGCCTTCAGAGACGGACACAGCATCAGCTAGTCCTGCTGGCAGCAAGCGAGACTCTGTTTTCCTCTTCCACCGATATGGCACTCCAGACATCCTCAAACAGAACACAGAGGTGACCACCGCTCAGGAAGAGGAGCTGGAGGAAGGTGAAGAAACCTTGCTTAAACAGGACAATGAAGACAGAAGTGTGACCAGATTTCGGAAGAGAGCCATAGCTAAACGTGTTTCCTCCCTCCTGGAGGAAATCAGCACAATCCTGGAAGACGCTAGCGATGGAGGGCTGTTACAGAGAATAAATCTACAGATTAGACTGCTCTGTGAGATCCTGAAGGTGAGCCGTGATGCAGAACTCACATTAATTCATAGATAAAATCACCTTCAGCAAATCCTCTCCACCTTCTGTTACCACAAGGGGTCGCTGTTACTACACGCACAAAATAGTCTTCGCTACAGATTGAAATTTAACATTAGAAATCAACAACTTCTGAGCTCAGAGAACTCGATTCTTTTAATTTTCGAATAGAACTTGATTGTTTATTAATATCAAACTTAAATTTATAAAGCAAAGAAGTATATTATATAAATGAAAATAAACAGCACAAAAATATTTTAAAAACAAATGCAAAAATATAAATAACGACTGCAAATTAACAACAGAAAGAAACATAAAAACAAATTGAAATTCACAAAACAAAAAAGTGTATAAGATAAAGGATAACAGGAGATAAAAATAAATGCACAGGACAAAAAAAACAAATGCAAAAAAATTAATTATGCACAAAAGAAAATGCACAACATAAATCTAAAAAACAAAACATTCTAAAACCTGCTAGTTCACAGCAAAACAAAAGAAAAAGAAAATTTTTTTTTTTCTGCTTTTTTGTTTTTTTTTTTACTTTTTGTATGTTGCTTTCAACATTTTATATTTTGCTCTACTCTACATTTCTTCACACTGCATCAAAACACATGTAACACTAAATAAAATATGTTGCCTGTTTTCTGTTACTTTTCAGTGTCTGTACTGCACTCTTTTTCTGTGTAGTGATAGCGACACCTTGTGGTAACAGGATAAATTGTGTACGCTGGAGTTTGAGCAGTTTGTGTTGAGCTTTAAAAAAATCACAGTTCCTCATGATTTGTGCCTTTGTTGCTACCAGAGGAACCTGGAGCCTCCGCAGACGCTCTCGTCACAGACCCTCGCTGTAGAGGAAGAGGAAGTGTTGGGCAGTTTTGACTTCCTCTCTGCAGATTGCGCAGAAGATGACGTCTCTTTAATGGGCAGCATCAGACATGGTTTCACTGGGTAAGACCGCTGTGGTTTGAGAGTGTGGATATGCTCAAAACTGCTGAGAATCAGTTTAATTAAGAAACCAATCATGTAAAAGTGACAAAGCCTCAAAATGTCCTTTTTTTATTATTCCAGAGTCGGTTCATTAAACAAGAGTACCCTGAGAAACATAAGTCTGCTATCTCAGGGTAAAAAACGTCCCTCTTCTGAAGATTTAGCTGAAGCTCATCATCGGACACATTCACCGCTCTCTACGGGAAATTACAGTCTGGATCAGGCTCTGGAAACTCACCTCAGTGTCTGTGTGCTCCTGCTGAAGGTAAGGGACCGGGGCAGACCAACGAGGAAACAGGATACAAAGCTAATAATGAGTACTTTTTTGAGTACTTGCTCTGTGCAGGTGCACCCTGTAAAAGCAGGTTCTGTCTCCTCTCAGGCTCTGAAGCTTTCTGACTCTGATCTGGTGCACAAAGACGTCACCGAAGAGCTGACGCGTCAAGCTGACGTCCTGGAGAAAATCAGCACTCTCTCTCAGAGGAAGATGGAGGAGAGTTCCACGACGGACTGTGAGTAAATTTTGGTCAAAAACGTTGATGAAAGTAGAAATGTTGAATTTGAAGATAATCTGCTGAAACGTAATCACAATTATGAGAGACATGTCAGTGTTTCCCCCGAAAGAAAATTGGCAGGGTTTTGTTATGGTAAATAAAATTTACCTTCTTAATTGAAAATGAACACTGGAGACCGTTTGAGAGAGAACACAGCAAATGCGGCTATTTATTACAAAGATTAGCAGTCTCAACGCATTTCCTACACACGTGACTCTAACGTGGAAGAAGAACGTGGTTTAGCGCATATTAAGAGCCTATTAAAAATATAAACGAACACTAGAAGAGAAAAGAAAAAGAATATATAGAGATAGAAAAGAAAAGAAAGAGAAAGAAAAAAAAAGAGAGAAACAAGAGACTCTTAAGAGAGTCAAGTCCCAGCGTGATCCTCGCACGAGAGTAAGAGAGAGAGAGAGAGCCAGAGAGAGCGCGTGCGCTTTTCTAACTTCCTCCTCCTCAAGGGCGGGACTAAGTATGACGTATGCTCTTAAAAGTTTCTCAAATTACATTTCTCAATATAACCACTAGATGGAGACATTGCATTAAAAATTTCCATCACCGTTTTTTTTTTTTTTTTGTGGCCACTGGCTTTATTATTAGTATTATTATTTATCTGACAGGAAAGTGGGGGGGGAGAGTTGATATAAAATTTAATTAACACATTTATTCAAAAGTTTAGATTTTAAAAAGAAGTTAAAGTTGAACGTTTTTTTAATGCGTTTTTGATTCGTAAATGAAACCTATGAAGTTGAAAGTACAAATTTACAAATTTAATTTTTTATGATATTTAAATAAAAAGGTCAATATTTAAACTTTGCACATCTGTGTTTTTTTTTTTTTAAGAATTAAATCATACATTTTTAACTTGATGTCTAAAATTGATTTAAAGCATGACATTTCACTTTCTCATCTCCCGATTTACATTTTTGGAAGCGGAACAAAATTGCCTTTTCTGCACATTTTATTTCTGTTGAATAATCGTTTGATTGGAATATGGAAAATGATTGTTGATGGTGATGTCCCCCATGATGCTGAGCTGAGAGCAGAAGGTGTGTTGGGTGTGCTGAGTGTTCACTTACTGCTCTCTGTCTCTGTCTCTCTCAGTGCTGGCCGGAGCTCCTAAGGGCTTGGAGGTGTTCTGGAGCGAGTGCTGTGGCCGTGAATCTCTGTTCTGCTGCTCATCAGAGGCCTTTCTCAGGACGCTTCGCAAACACTACACCCATAAAGTCAAAGCCAAGCAGCCCGGCCAGAGTGATGCAGGTTCTCTACTTCTTTTTATATTTAAACTCGATTTCTTAGTATTATAAACTGTTTTTTTAATGGGCCACGACGCACTCCTGTTCCAGATCTCACATACCTCACAAATTTAGAAATGCTCCTGAAACGATTGACAGAAGAGAAGATACGAGAGTCTGTTTAGCTTAGTTTTTTTTTTTTTTGGATAAAAGTGTTTACTCTAAATGATGAAGGTTTCAAAATATGACATACAAGTTATAATAGATGTTTAAAAGTTGAGTAAATGTTCAAAACTATGAGATAAAAGAGGACGTATTTAAGTCGAGACTATGGAGCAAACACAATTATTGCTTGTTGGATATTAATTTGATTATTTTTGTTATATTGGAATGCATCTTAAATTACAAAAGTGTTCTGCTACGTGCAAACATGAATTTACTGATCTCAATCTATAATTTTCTTCGTTTACTTTTGACTCTCCGGCCACTTTATTAGGTACACCTGTCCAACTGCTCATGAATGCAAATTACGAATCAGCCAATCACACGGCAGAAACTCATTGTATATATACGCATGTAGGCATCAAACTAAGCATCAGAAGAAAGAGGATTTTAGTTGACTTTGAACGTGGCATGGATATTACAGAAACTGCTGATCTATTGGACTTTTCACAAGAAACCTTTGAGAGAATGGTCTGACAAAGAGAAAATGTCCAGTTCTGTACCTTGTTGATACCAATGAAGAATGTTCAGACTGGTTTGAGTTGACAGAAAGGCAACTGAAATAACCACTCGAGGTCTGTGAGAAGAGCATCTCTGAATGCACAACACATCAAACCTTGCGGTGGATGGGCTACAGCAGCAGAAGAACACACCGGGTGCCACTCCTGTCAGCTACAATTCACAAAGGCTCACCAAAAGACCATAAAAGATTGGAAACCGTTGCCTGGTCTGATTAGTTTCGATTTCTGATGCAACATTGGAATGCTAGAGCCAGAATCTGTTGTCAACATCAAAGTATGGATCCATCCTGCTTTGTTTCAACTGTTCGAACTGGTAGTGGTGGTGTTGGGGATATTTTCTTGGCACACTTTGGGCCCATTAGTACCAACTGAGTGTCAACGTCACAGCCTCCACATTCACCAGATCTCAATCCAGTAGAGAACCTTTGGGAGGTTTGCGTTACGTGAACGTTTCCATTACCTTGCAGTACCGGTAGTATTGGAGATGTGTACCTATTAAAGTGGCCAGTGAGTGTTGGTCAAGTTATGGGAAAAGTCCTTAATCTCCGTCTCTTCGTCCAGTGTTCGTTCAGCTGCTGCATCAGCTGCAGGTCTGTGGAACCATGCCATCTTTGACCCTCTGCACTTCAGACCGTGTGACTCTCTTCCAGCTCCTCGTTTATCTCAGTAGGGGGAGCATCAGTGACTTTGGGGAGCACATCTCGCTCTTGTCCAAAGAAGGTACAAAAATCCATTGTTTCCGCACTAACATCATATTCCAAGAATAAAAATACGGTTCTGTTGTTACGGCTCAAGTTGAGATTCACATATAGACAAAGGTTTCCAAGCATTTAATTATTATTTTACATTTATTCTGTTTAATTTCATAATAATACATGTCCTCTTGGCCATGGCTTTGCTGCAGTGTATCTGATTGCATGTCTGGAGAGTCCCAAGAGGAAGCGAGCGCTGAAGAAGTTAAAGGGGAAGCAGATTTCCAATCTGCAGCCGACCGCACGAGTCCTTCAGATCCTCGCTAAACTTCAAACCGACGCCAATCACAAGGTGGCTGCATCTGCCTCCGCGTGCCTCACCAGAGCATCACGCTCCAAATCCTTCAGAGCAAAGGTAGAGCAAGCTCAACCTGCTTTCAGAAACAGGAAGTGCCTCATGGGTTTTTAGCCTTCATCTCTTTAAAAGTTTACCCTGGTTCAACATCTTTACTTCACTAATTCCGACTTCCTGTTTGAAAATCAGCAGCGCATTTGTCCGTGATGTGTCTGTACATCATTATTATTCATGAGCCTGAGCTCTCTTATCCTATGAGGAGCTACAGTGTAGTAATTATTGATTACTCTTGAACACTCCTATCAAGTTCACGCCCTTCAATGCAAAAACAAAGCCGTTTCGATGACTAAGCGTTTAACCAAACAGTTTACAACCTTTTACACAGTTATTGGATTTATAAAAATCACTTTGCGTTTGTCTTGTATATGTAAGCTTTTGTATTTTTAACTACTTTTCTCAGAAACACCTTCTATAAAGTCATTTTCACAATTTTGAATACAATCTCTTCTGAGTTAGCATGCTAACATTTAATTGGCTTTTATTTGTTAAATCTCTTCTAAAGAAGCCAGGTTTATATTAGCGTCTTAATTTAAATTAATTTGAAATGTTTCATTATTTCTAAAGTGGATTGTGAGGTGCTTTTTTACAAATTTGTAAATGTTTTCTTTCCTTTTACAGATATGGTTCAAAAGGTTACTCCGTTATTCATTGATGAGATTTGAAAAATATTTACATTATTTAAATAACCCAAGCCCACATTAGATCTAAGTTACTTAAGCAGCCAATTGCACCAAAGTCATTCCATTCACTGGAACTCAGGCCACGCCCACTTCTTCTAAAAGCCAACCCTATTGACCATAAGGTTCGCCCCCTACCTCTGTCCGCCCCTTTTCCAGCCTTGTGATACCCATAAAAAGACCTAAAATGGGTGGATCCATGACTTTTTAAGAATGACTGAAAATGAAGCGGTCCAGAAGTGAGGGTTTTGGTCATGTGACATGCTATATACAAAGATAAACCTCCAGATATTTGCCTGTATCTGGATGTTTTACTTTACAAACATCCTTAGTTTGCAGTCACTGTAATCCGCAAGTCAAATAAATGTTGTTTTTCTGATTTTTTTCAAAGCCCAAACAAGCCTCATTTTGTCAGTTGTGCTTTATTTAACCATTTCAACAGGTTTTTGATTGTTTTTTGTTTCTTTGTTTTCTTTCTAGGCGGTGGTTCATTACACCAGTCTGTTGAACAGCAGTGAGACGCATCTACGGCATGAGGCCTGTCTGGCTCTGAAGAGTCTGAAGGTAGTCTTCTCTCACTTTTTTTCTTCACATGAATGTGTTAAGTGCTTTACTGCGGTTCTTTTGACTTCAGAAAATGTAAACATTGTTTAAATCAGGGGTCACCAACATGGTCACACCCGGTCGTCCGCAAAGAGTCGCCCTCAGCTTTTTCTAAAAATAGCTCAAATAGCTCAAATTGTTATTCTTGTTTAAATGACACTTGCACTTAAACTCAATATCATAAAATATAAGAAAGGTTACCTTTTTAATATATAAATGAACCTTGAAATAGTGAAATATATAGAAAGTTTTAGCGCAATATTGAAGGTTTCGTGTTTCTCAGGCTTCAGAGAGTGCGGAGCAGGTGGCAGAACTCTGGCGCTCCCCAGATGAAGACCTGAGGAACGCCGCACGAGAGACCGTTCTGTCTTTTGGTATAATTACTTTTTTTTATCCTGGTACAGTTCAGATTTTTCCCAATTCGATAAATTTTGGCAATGCATTTAGAAAAAAAGAGGAATAGAGTCAGTCAAGTTGTTAACTACAATCACTGTGCAAAAGCAACAAAATGTGTTTACCCTAGCAACCATATTTTTTAACGATATCTCAGCTTTGGAAAGTGATAGACATTGCGGTTGGATTATATTCTCCTTCTAGTGACAAAGAGAACACTGACTTTTCCGTAGCAACCATTTTGGCATATCCCAATCTCAGAAACAGAGTTGGGTTATCTCCATAGTAACCAAAAATTTTACCTTGGCAACTGCTATCCCACAGAAAGCATTGGGATGGCTGTTGTCAAGATAATTAGCTTAGAAAGGTAATTTTGGTTCTCGTTGTGACTTTTTGTTTCCGTCCCAGGTAAGAGAGGTCAGGTGGCATTCCAGCGCATGGACAAGATCTACGAGCTACAGGACGAGGCGTACAAGAACCTGGAAACACAGATCACCATCCTTTAGGATACCCATGGCCTCGTTCCGTCCCCAATGCCTGGAGCGCAAAGACTGAGATGATTGATCACAATCTGTGTTCATATTGAGAAGTATTTAAAATGTTATTTTATTATGTTTTAATCTTTAATTTTAAGTATTTATTATTAAATTGTCCAATGTATATGTTACGCAGTATAATGAGCTAAACATGAAATATAATAATAAATAAAACGGGCTTTTAAATGAAAGTGCATCATTAACACTACTGTGCAAAACATGTAGATATTAACAAAATATAGAGTAACGCGAGCTAGAAGAGAAAGTTTTCCACTTTATATACACTTTTCTTATGGCGCGTTATTGGTAATCTTCACAGAATTTACCACTTGAATTAAAGCACCCTTAATGTATGGATCAAAGTTTCAGCACCTTCTACCAATGTTTGTCAATGGGAGAGTGGAGCACCAGCCGCCGGAAGCACCACCTGATGTCTGAACAAACATTCCGTAACTTCCTGAGACCAAACTCCAGGTGGTCCATCATGTGGCTGTAGGTTTGTCCTTCTGGAAGATTCTTCGACAGAGTGAACTAGACTAGAACCCCCTTGATCGCTTCATTTGGAAACGTGATCATTTTGAGTGTTTTGTAGATTTTAGTAAACAATGTGGAGACCTCAGCATTTTTGTTTTTAAATAGTGACACTGAAACAGACACTGACTGATCATTAGAAACTTTATTGAATTAAAAGTGTTGACAGCATTTGAGCTAACTCAGCAGTGTAGACGCATTCCTTTAGCTCCTCTTCTGACAAAATTCATCTGGCGTCGATCCGCTTAACACTTGGAAACTCATAATGAATATAGACACATGAACAGAAACTCACCAAAAAAAAAAAAACGTAAGGAACATTAACACCTCACCATCTAACCGCTTTGGAAAATTCAGCATTCAGAAATTAATGAATGTGCACCAAACACATGAATAGAATGAACTTCAGCAAGCTCCAGACGCCTCAGCACCACCAGAAACAGAAGTCAGGCATCGAGGCGATGCTAGGTGTGGGTCACACATAAGGAACAAATAACTGAAATTTCCCAGCATTCCCAGAAGCTCTTGGCTTCACAGTCCAGATTGCGATTGCCTAGTGTGTGTGGGTACACCGAATCTAGGAGCCCACGATGTTGGGGTCATGTGCAGAGTCTGGCAGTGAAGAGTCGTGGCAGTGATACAGGAAGCAGTTCCCCCAGCAGCTGTAGCAGATGAGAAACAGCGCAGCCAGAAAGACTAAGGCACAGATGGTACACGGTTTCCTCTCCAACAGGAAGCTGAGCAGATAAAAGCCCATGAACATGGAATGGTTGAACCACAGGGCTGGGTTCAGGGGCTTGGGGATCAGGAGAACCGGGAGCAGCCACTGGAGGCAGTACATGGCCACTGCGGAGAGTTCACGACTCCAAAGGAAAGCTAAACGTGCTCAAAACCCTGACGTTGCTTCCAGGGATTAGACTCGGTGTCCAGGGCTGGAGAAAGGAGGAAAGGAGTTAATGCACAGAATTCCAATGACATCACCGTGAAAGGGGTAAAGGTCAAACTATAAGAGACTTGAGTCGGGGAGCTATTTTTAGCACCTGGTATTCAGCTCCACATGAGTAATTCAATTTGTTCAGAGTTGCTGCCTCGTTCAAAATCACTACACTTTAAGTACGTGTCTGAAACTTTTTGCACAGGCCTTAAGGGTTATTGGTTCTAAAAAATCTCTAATTTTACCTCTTCCTAACAGGAATGTCCACAATCAAGAGTGCATGGCGTCATGGCTTTGCAATCGAAAAAGGTCGTCATAATTGAACAAACAATAAATAAGTGAGGAAAAAAAATGGAAAAACTTGCTACACAAAAACAAAAAAAAATCCACCAATGACAATGTTTTTACTAATGTTTGACGTCGAAGACTGTGATAAAAGATAACAGAAATCACTGACAGCGTGTGTGATCTTGGCAATTTAAGTGTAAAAATCCATGTTCTTTAATAAAAATAGCCATTAGAGGTGAGGTAGATAAAGAGATTTACGCAACAAAAACGGAAAGAATATACTAATCTGATAGATTTTTTTAAATAGAAACTTAATTTAGTGGATGTTAGCAGAAACAAAACACGAAAGGGAAGTAAATTTGCTCAGATTTCACATTTTTCAAAACTAAAACTTGTCACCAAAAATCCTCCAATTTGATGAAACAGAGAAAAGGTTGTGGCCAAATTTAGACTCAATCACCCTGAAGTGGCTGAAAACATCTCCACGAACACATAAGGGTTAAAGGATCACTCAACTTTTTAAAAGCCATTAGTCTGGTGATTTTCATCATAACTTATCGTACATATTTCAGTCTGATTCGATTACAAATGTGCTTTTCTCTCATAAAACTGGCTCTTTTTTTATTAACCAAGTAATAAAACCTACAGAAAATGAAACGCTGTTATTTCTGAGAGTGTACGCTAGAAATATACGACTCACTCGTCCATAAAAATAAAGGCTGGCAACTTCTGTATTTCTGTTTGTGCCATTTCCTGGTTTTTCAAAAGGTAAACTGAAACCTACTTTAGGAGTAGAATTTACAAAGACTATCATTTATGCAATGATTTACTGGTGTTTCAGAACATTAAAATGCTATTTTACTAATTGAATGTATTCATGTATAATAATATGAAATTAATATTTAGTCGAGTGCGTTTTTAAGTTATACGTACGCACCTCTATAATATCACACCTATCCATTAAAAAAAAATAAATGAACGTAGTCTATAACTGATTTTCAAATATACCATCAAGATTTCATTATAAACCAAGTAACGTTTATACAATCACTGGTATATAAAACTATCCTCCTTAACCTTTTAAGCAAATTTCAGATCTTTTAACTTCTAGCAAAGATCAAGTGTTTACACGAAAGCTGTCGAATAAACACCACAAAAACATCAAATCTCACGGTTATTATCACGTATATTGACAACGTTTCTGATTAAAACACGGTTTCCCCGTTTGCATTTTGAAACTTTAAAGCAAAACTAAGCTGATTTTGTGGGGAAAAAAATATTGTGATATTAGCGTGTGAGTTAGCTAGCATGCATTAGCCTCTGGCTAAGTAATGCCATGAAAATAAAGCTTAGAAAGCTGGAACTACACCTTCGACGGCGATGGTCTTATATAATGAATATTTTAAGCTATCAGAGACAGAAATGATCATGTTCAGACCTTCCATTCTCTAAAATTCAATCCTGATGTTTCACGAAGCATTCGCCATTAACTTTAGCTCTTTAGGTGATTGCGTAGATTCGTGCAAGTCCAAGGACCCCAAAGGCGGGCTGTTCGCCGTGGATGCCTGCTTAAAATTCGAATACAGATCCCTGAAAATTAAATAATAAATAATTCCCTAAAGTAAAACAATGTCCCAGTTAATCGTACTATACTAGTTTTTGCTAAAGTTTATTAATTAGTCTGTAACTAAGGTGTACCCACTAATAGCTAACCGTTATTGAAATATCTTTAGATTATTTAAGTAGGTGCTTTGTCGTTCAATTTACTATATAATCTTATTGCTTATTGTATTTGATCTGTAATGCAACTGCACGCGTTTTTGCTCACTTTCATACACATTGCCTATGTCCATGGGCCACCATCTGCTGTTAATGCTTATGAAGGACACATTTCTGCTCCCTACACATTTAGTTTAATGGGAATGGCTTGAAAAGTGCAAAAGCTGCATTTGTAAAAACATGTGCTTAGCGAATTAAGAGACTAAGTCTACATGAAAGACAAAACAAAACACAAGAAAACAATAGAAAGTGAATTAAGAAAAGCCATCTTTTAATGTGAAATAAATAAATACAGTTTATTAGCAAATCTAATATTTAATATTGGGCTTAGGCAACATGCCTCTCATTTTTGGATGGTCAATAGATGCCAACCGATGAAAACCCTCTTTAGGAATCTGGGTAAAATAGGATGGATGGTTGGGTTCAGGCTTATTCGTAACCTGTGAAAAAAAATTATATATATATATCAAATATAATGGTGTATTATGTTATTGTTAGTATCCATGTTTTGACTTTTGATTCAATCTACTCTTATAAATTACTATAAAAGCCACTTAAAAGCCCAAAGTCATGACCCCTTTACGTGGTTGAAGTAGTTATTTTAGATTTCTTGTACAATGTAGTTCTGTTATAAAATGTAGGTGATATTGGCTAGCTTCGGAAAATATGAATTCTTTTTAAAATCAAAATTTGACAGGTAAGGTAAAGGTTCTATAGTTCTCAACGATTACATTGTGATTAGTAGTAGTAGTTAGTATGCATTCTATACATACGAGAATTGATAATAATATTATCAATATATGCATTTTATTTGAAGAAAAAACACCCAGCTGGAGGACACTTAACAGGCAGCAGGTGAAGCTGATCTAGGGACCACTCTGCACTTGAGCACCACCCGTGCATTAATGAGGTAAAATATTAAGAGATAGCATTGTTCATCGATGATGATGATGATGATGATGATGATGATGATGATGATGATGATGATGATGATGATGATGAATATAACACATCTACTGATTTGTTTAATGCTGAAAATGGCAATGTTTCCTCCGCGCATGGCTGATAGTCCCCGGTGGACCTCCGGGCAGCTCTTCTTCTATCAGCATCACAGCGTTACTATGAGATCTGAGCAGCAATCCCGCGTGAAGGTAAGACGCGTTATCATTAAAAACATCACGAGGAGAACAGCAAGGGTGATAAAAGATCCTTTGTTTCATTAGTGCTTGTTTATAGGGCTGAAACGATGTAAAACCGGATGTTGAATATGCACCGATACATAAACGCTTGAGGTGTTGCAAGGTCATAGCGTTCAATTAAAACGAACAAAGAGGAATTCTCACGCAAAAAATTGCGTTGGTACGCAAATGATCGATACGTACTCTACGCAATCTCGGTTACTTTATGTTTTATGAGGTGCTGAAATAAAAGGGTGAAGTCTATGCGCAGGCAGTGGCGTTTTTGTGAATTCTCTCGTTTTTATTTCGACTAAACCTGGTTAACTCCTCCGCTTTACCCCAAGAAATGTCCTAAACCGTTGAAATCCCCCACAACCCACGTTGATCAATCACAGAAATGGTATTCTAACTACTGGTCTATTATTGTATTGATTGAGTAATAGTATAATATGTTGGCGGCAGCAGATGAATAATTTTAAGTTGTATATAGATTGACTATTTTTTTATTGGTGTCGAAATTTACTATTTAGCTGCATATTTTACCGTCCTTGTTAACTATGCTAACTAACGTTAGCTGCGAAATGCTTGGCGCGAAAACGCTGCAATAAAGAAACAAAGCAAACATAAACAACAAAATGATGGAAATCATAAAACTTTACAGAACTTAACAAATCAGTGTTTTAAAAGAAGAGTTTATTTAAATCCATCAACACTGTATACTGCCTTCTACAATGTAGAGATCGAGGCAAGTTACGATGGAAAATATTTGTGATTCAAACTTTGATAAAAATGACCTAAAGGCATCAACGACACATAAATCACTGGATTCAGCGTGGTTTTCCAGCACTAATATAACAATGTAACTCGGTTACTTTGGTCAAGATGTCATATCTCTTTGTTTAAACTGCCTATCTGCATACAACGCAAGGGCATCAAAATGTAACGTTCTAAATCTTTTTGAATACCCAACAGTAATCCAAGTTCTACGGCATCTTTGACACGTATCGGTACTTTGTGCCACTGTAGTTAGTCTTCAAATTCCTTGTATGGGTCTCTCCATACTTGGTCGTAACGTCACTTTTACTAAAAAAAAAAAAAGAGAAAAAAAAAGTGGCAGTCGTGGCCTAGTGGATAGGGTGGTTGACTGGAGATCAAAAGGTTGCTGGTTCGATCCCCAGCTCCACTAGGAGTCGAAGATGGGATGAGTGTTGAAACTCTCTCCCTTCTGAGACAACCATGACTGTGGTGACCTTGAGCAAGTCACCAGTTACCCACAGCTCCCCGGTGTGTGTTCACGGTGTGTTTATTCACTGCTGTGTGTGTGCACTTGGATGGGTTAAATGCAGAGCACAAATTCCTTGTATGGGTCTCTCCATACTTGGTCGTAACGTCACTTTCACTACAGTGTCATCGGGGACGCCCTTTATTGACATTGGTGCATTCAATATGGTTTTTACAACCCTATTATTATTAATACTGTGACTCCATATAATTGAGTTTGGGTTTAGAGTTACTCTGCACAGAAGGGCAGAAAAATCGAATGGGGTAGCAAAATCTCTTAGAACACTGGACGGTATTCCCAGTGTTTGTCACAGCCTTAATTAGAAATGCATGAGCCCTGGACAACAACAAATGTACACACTACACAAACCTTCCCATTGGGTTACATTAAATGAATACAGCTAGATGCTACTTGAAAAATGGAAAAATTGCAGTGCATCGATATCTTTCATGAGAAGTTTTGGTGGATGGGACAATCACAAATGATGACCTACAGCAGACCCTAGTTCTGATATGTTGCAGACTGTTATATGTTGTATTTTCTATGTTTTTTTGCCTGATTGTTGGTAATATAATATAGGATGCATTCTCTTAAGGAGGTGTTTGGTTCAACATGATTGCCCAGACTCAATGGAGTCTCTGAATGCCGTAGAGCTCCGTGAACTAGGGGACAGGAGCAGACAAGAGCCTCCCCAAGCCTCTTCAAAGCTGCCGCACTCAACCGGCATTGAAAATGCTTCTTTTGAAGATGAAGACCTTGGAACAAGAATCCGGGTTACCTCTAGAACCTCTGGACCTAGCATCACTCCCATTAATTCTCAGCCAAATCCACTTCCTGTACAGAGAGAAGTGCCCTCACCACACTCCGAGGATGAGCTTGAGCTTCAATATGATGAACAATCGGTGGACTATGGGTTTATTTTTGCTCTCATTTTTCTTCTGAGTGGAATCATATTAGTCGTAATTGCCTACACCATCCCAAGAGAGGCTAAAATCAACCCAGAACAGGTAACAGCACGTCAGATGGAGAAACTGGAGATGTATTATGCACAACTGGGGTCTCACCTCGACAAATGCATTATTGCTGGATTGGGCTTGCTCACTCTTGGAGGAATGCTGTTGTCTGTTTTGCTAATGGTGTCAATATGCAAAGGGGAGCTTTACAGACGGCGAACTTTCGCCAGGAGGACCATGAAATCGTACGGATCTATAAACATGAGGATGCGGCAGTTAGCCGAAGGTGAAGGCAGGGAGACGCTTGTTGAATGTGAACCGAACATCAGCACTGATGGAGCCAATTGTAATCAGGTTACTTCTGGAATGGTGAACACGTAGCATGATGAACTACCAACAATTGATTATTTGAGAGAAAGAGAAAAAAAAGAGATTAAATGTTTCAAAGAGAATGGAATGAAAGCACAATGTTATTGCCTCATAAAACTGATGGCGGCTCTTTTACAAAACTTGAATTGAAATGTATAATCCACAACATTACCAAAAAGCTATATACAAACTATTGTAATAAATGATTGCGGTATGCCTTAAAATGATACAACTATTCACAGTGAACACATATACGCTTGTATTGTTGGTGTTTTGTACCAGTCCCATTTTCTCGTTTTTAAAGACCTTTGTAGAGTAGAAGGCGATGGACTGCAGCCAAGGGAATAGACATATGAATGCTAAATGTTTAAGCAAGATATCTATTTTAAAGTGTCTACTATAACGGTGGTTAGAGTATTTAGTGCAGCTGTGCTAACCCTAAACAAAATGTGACATTATACTGTAATTATGCAATATGCATATATTCAGGGTCATTTATCTGTGACCGCTAACAAGCTATTGTTTGCAGCAAGAATAAGTGGCAACTTCCTGCTCTGCTAATGTACCAATACAGAACGAATAAAACTGCAATTCATCTACTGGCCACTAGAGGCAGATGTCTAACAGCGAGCTCAACTCTTCCAATTTTCGTTTACAGTCCGCTGCACAATTTTGGTTTTATTTGATTTTATTTTGACCATGATGATCATAAAGGAGGAGAACTTTTAACCAATCATTCGTTTAGCCAGAGCAAGAGTTTACATTCTGTATAATTAGGCAGTGGCCACCTCACACCGCATCAACACTACGCATTTTGCAGCTTTTCCACAGAGGACTTCACTGAAAGCTGTTTAAAAAACCAACTAAATAGTGGTGTAACAATATATTGTGATGTAATGTGTGTGGGATATATAGTCTTAGACTGGAATGGGCAAACTTTAAGCCATCTGGAACTGTTTGTATGAAGTCTTATCAACTCAAAAAAACATTGGAATCCAAGAATTCCTCGTTTCCAATTGGAGAATGTTTTTTTGCAGATGTTTATTGGCAGGAGCTGAACGCCGCTCACCAATTTTGAAGCAAGCTTCTAGCAGAATAAACACACACAGTGTCTTGACTTACTGGTTAGTGGAAATATGGGCAGAATTCAGCTGTAGATGTTCGAACCAATGTTTGCCATCAGGTGGTTCTTTGTCTCCACTTCTTACATTAAAAAAACATGGCTGACATTTGAGGTAATGGCATTTCTAGTCATAGTTTGGATGTCAAATTTACAAGAATACAATTATCCCTTTTTCAAGAGGAACATTATTCTGTCCTTAACACCCAGAGCACAGGAGACTTCTTCTTTATTGTTACATGCTCTGAGTTCACAAATGTTATTGGTGCCCCCTAGTGGTGGAAGATATTACATGGTCAATACAAATCAAACAAGACTAGGGTGTACTAAATAGAGCTTTTTTTACTAAATAGAGTTTTGCAAAAGTAATGTTTTCATCTTGGTTTAAATTATAACATAACCATAACGTTGTGTATAATATCATGAACAGAGTATATTGTTACACCCCTAAACCGAAATTCTAAAGCTTTCTTTGGTTTCTCAGTTTTCTCATGTTTTTGTAGATATATGAAATCAGTGTAAACTCTACAAACTGCATTTTATCTGCTCCAGGAAAAAAACAGCACTGTCTTTTGCTATAAGTATTAATTATCACTTTTCTAACGCTGTGAATTTGTTAGAATTCTCAATAGATTTGTATGCTTCATGCAAACACTGCAAAATATCACCTTGTCTTAGCTCCCCATTTAGACAAAGGTTACCAGCACATAAACGACTGAGAATTTATAAATATATATTTGTTCATATGTGTTTTTATTGGATTTGACTGTTCATATTTGACTGAAATCCAGCTAAATTTGCCCCAATAATCTAAGAGCATACTGTATGAAATCTAAGCAGAATTTAATAAGAGCAGACCTACCCTGAACTGCATAGTTACGTCAGTGCACAGCTTTATAGTTGCTTAACAGGAACCTGTAACTTTATATGGAAACACTGTATTGCATCAATGTATTTCAGAAGCACCCCAGATCAATGTTTATATATATTAAGGATCATTCATCTATAGACTAGATGACTTTTATAGAATACAGGGCATGTATGATATGAGTATTATTTTGGTTTGTGGCCATAATTGGTACTGTAATCCCACAAAAAGACCCCACAAAATGTATAGTTGGTTATCCGCTGTCCCTGTCTAAAAGTTGCCAACACCAGTAACAGCATCTGCAATGAGCAACCACAGCACGAGCTGAGTTATAAACTGTAAGGTTATCACCTGGTCTTTGTTTTGTAATAACCATGTTCTGTTCCCATGCAGTTACGAACAATTTTATCACTGTCTCACTATCGAACGATGAATAAACATACTAGAGATTATTTTAAATGTCTACACCAAATTTAGCCAAAGTATATATAAGGGCAACTTTTCCACTTTCCAAAATATTGCCTATGCACATGATTTTCATTTTGTCTGAGAATTTGTGAATTATAGCCTGTGTTCACATTTGTAATAGAAAATAACAATATAATCTTGGTCAGGTCGGCGTTCAGATATATGTCTTTTGGCAAACCTAAAAGCACTGAACTTAAAGGTGTAGTGATGCGGCCACATCCTGATTGGTTAGATTTTTGTGCCGTGAGTTTAACCGAACTCCCCAACAATATTGTTTGGCAGAGTGATCCAGTACATTTTAAAATGGATTTAATCTGTACCAACCTCACGTTCCCGGAGCTCATGAAGGTTTTTCCTTAAACAAAGAGCTGCATCACGAAGATGGAGTGTTCTATAGCTAATAAGATAAGGGTCGCACATGTTGACCTCATATGTGTGTTTTGGTGCATGTTGCGTTCAGTTTGCACAAGAGTTTCTCTAGAAGTGGATAGAGGTTGTGACACTCTGCTTTGGTACTTTTTGGATGGGCCAATGAACATTTCTTATGCTGTTTTTACTCTGGCAGAAGTACTGTCATTGATGTCAGTATTTGAAATGAAATTGATTCCTGGTGATATATTAGCATCATTTTACTCTGAATACACTAAAACCCATACAAGTCATTTTTCAGTGAAGCAAAAGAGGCTGTGAAGAAAGCCTGAGAGAACACAATTTCTTAATTTTTATCAACTGCAGTGCTTTTGTATTTTTCTAATATCCTATATAGACTGAATTACCTTCTCAGTTTATTGAATATTTAATTGTTTATGTGCTATTTGATGCATCTTTTGCGTGCTGTTGAAAGTAGAATGAACTGGAATTGTCTTTAATGCATATTGGCATTGCTAGAATACATGTATTTGTCTTTTATAAGCTGTAAGGTGTTGGTTTTGGTGTGATGTAAGGAAAAGTCTAAGCTTTCAGGTTTTTAATGGTGTTAAATGGTGTAATGTAAGCACAGAGGATCTGGTGTTGAGCACACATTGCATTCAACTAAACCAAATCATTTATGTTGGGGCACATGCACAAGCTTAAAAATGAATGTAAATGTCATATAAGAACATAATGGATATACTGTTTGTCTTTTTAATGTCTTAAACATGGTGTTAAAGTCCTGGAAAATGACAACTGCAACAACTGTTACTACTTAAGCCTGTATTTCTATTTTATTTGTTATCATGTAGTTAGTATTGAAAGATTCTAAGAGCTATTTAGTGAATAAATGGCATTTGCAATTTTATGTTCGTTTTGTATGTATTTGAATTAAAAACACTATTATAACGTTGTCAAAATGATAAATGACTCAACACTTGTGTTTTTTTATATACACATAATGCTGCTTTGAACAAGTAGAATAAATTGGTTAAAGATATCAATGCGATCCATTTAATGACCGTTAAAATGTTTTGTTTTTTTTGCGCTCAAAAACAGCTAGCCGCTAAGCTAATGCTAGCTAACGCAAAAGCCACAAGTTACGAGTAAAAACAACTATTTAAATAGCGATAAATATTATTAAAATATTAGCTTTTCATAAACGCGAGACAGTCATATAATGTAAAAGATTTACAAGTAAATGTTAATTTGGTAAACAGCATTATAGGTATTACAGTTTTCCTAAATCAACTCAAAGAAAAAAGATATTTGTAAATTATTTATATTGCATATATGTACACAAACAGGTTATTCAAATAAAGATTGAGACCTTGGGACTAACAGCATCACTCCTATGTCACACAAAGAGCATAAAATGCAGATAATGTTATGATTACCTGGTTAAACAGGCACCAGCAGCATCCTAATTAAGCACAAAATCCTTCTTTTGCTTAATCATACTTGTGTTATTCCAGGGATGACCTATCCACATATTTTTGAAGCACATATTCCTATTGCATGCTAATAAACATATGATGCAACCGTGTTTCAGTTTTAATTTCATGTGTTTTTCAAACTCTTTGTGTAACAATGCAACATTTCCTAATAAATTAATCAATGCCATTAATGTTTCTTTAATTTATTTCTGCCTAGCCAGATAGAATATTTGTCCATATCAGTTAGTGAATCACAAAGACGTTCTATAACTTTTATAAATGCATCGGCTTATAATTCCCTAAACGAAAGGTACATTTTTATGCCAGCCATGCTCAGAGGAAGATCTGAAGGGTTTCATCTGGCAGTAGAGGACAGGCTCATTGACTTTGCAGACTTTGTGACGGTCCGTGGCCATCAGAAGCATTGATTTCCTCTACATCAGCTGCTAAAATAACCAGCATGGCTTCGATTCATATTAGTGACAAAAAGGAAAAGGTCCAAGACTGACTTGGCACAAACTTTTAAACAAAATTGGATGTAAATAAATTTTTAATAAATATTACCAAGCAATTGGATGGTTAGATTTTTCTATTGGTATATCTCCATTTTCCAGTTGAAACCAAGTCCTCGGATTTAAGATCCATGCTGGTTCAGACTCAACATTTGCTCAACAAGTCTAAAGCATGTCTCTCATGGAATTATAGCCCATTCCTTCCAACTTCTACAAATTTGTTTGTTCTCTGGCACAAACTCTGAAATGTAATATTTGCCAAAGATTTTCTATTTGATTCAAGTCTGAGCTCTCTGCAGACCAGTCAAGAACATTGACTTGGTGGTATTTCCTCAGCAGAGGTTTGGTTTGGGCCCTTAACGTCCTGGAAGACAGAATGTCAACCCAAACCAAGTTTTATATCTGAGGTTGTCTTTGAAACACTTCTTATAGTTTTCCTTTTTCATGTTTCCTTTCTGAGACCCTCACGAGATTACCAGTACCATACACACTGAAAGCTCCCCACAGTATTACTCTCCCACCACCATGCTTCACTGCTGGAACACTGTACTTGGTAGTGGTTTTCCTAAATCTCTATGACAAAAAAAATTATGAATTTTCAACTAAAATAACATGGCTTCAATGACAAAAGAAAATCAATGTTAAGCTCTTTTTAATTAGTTTAACCAGTTTATTCAATCCAAAAAGTGCATGACATTGAGTGCTGCTGGAATTATTATGTGATGTAAGTGCTCATTCTACATGAACATGTCGTCATATCCCGGAGGGGGCATGTGATCAGGGTCTGGCCTGGAAGAGAGAAACACAGTATATAGTTTAGAGCTGAACTCAAATCAGTGCACTGTTCTACAAAGAATGTACCCAGGTCTGTGTCGCCCAACAGGGCCAAAGGGGTCAAAGCGGGCTCCGGGTGGCACTGCTCCAGGAGGAAGGACCCCAGGAATACCAGAGGATGGGTCGAAGCCTGAACGAGGAAACCCTGCTCGTAGCGGATCGACAATCATTCCTCCCCCTCTCCCCCTGGAACAAGAGGCATGGCGTATTAATATCTCAGCAGGCATTCTAGCTCATTCCTGCACTGAGGCTTGAATTCTGCACGCTGTTTAAATCAAAAATTAAGTTATGACAGAAAATGACTCAACATCAATGAATGATGCTTAGACAGATGGATGCTCTGGACAATAAAGGGCACATTTCTTACCCAAACGGGTCCAGATCTGAACCACCAGCTGCAAACGGGGACATGGGGTCAGACCTAAAAACAGATCAATCAGAGAATTCTTTAAGAGTATTTTTTTTTTCATAAAAGACATACAGACAACAATAATTGATCTCAGCTACTCATTTTTCAAAATAAAACGGTTTCCTTTCAAAAGAGTGTTTTCCTCGAGGATTTGCAAGGTTTGATTTCAGAGCATCTGGCAACCGCGTGCATTTGTGTGAATGACATCATCAGCTCAAAAAACTGCTGACATCATCAAGAACCTGATAGGGGTCACAGTGAGCTCAGAAAGGGGAAGTAGAAGACAAACAACAATAATCCATCTCTAACATTAAACTCCAAGCATCACTATCATGCAATCTCTATCCTCCTTTTCCATATTTTATCCTATTCATGTTTGGAACCCCTACATCCTCAAAAAAAACTAAATGTGCTGCAAGAAGTGTAATGTTATAACAACAGGCTTTTTCATGTAGTGATGGGAACCCTTGGTAGCTCTCCTCTCCATCAGACACTTTATAAATAATCTGTGTGCTACGCTGGTAAATAAGACGGAGGATATGTGCGGATACCTACTGTACAACTCAACACTAGTATCTCGAATCTTGAGAGAAATTCTAATTAAATGTTAATTTACTTTGCTCCTTCGTTTCTTCTTGTTCACCCGAAGGAATAAAGCGAGAAGGAAAATAAAATAATGAACAAAGTGTGCAAGGACCTTAAATGTACTTCTGTAATGTGCAATAAAAGCCATAGCAAGAAGAGCTACCAGTCAGGAGGGTGTCGGCTCGGACGTCCTCTGGTGGGGATCAGGAGTGGATCACTATCAGGGTCCCTTAAGTTTGAGGCTTTTTTAGTATCTTTCTTCTTCTCTGATTTTCCACTTGGGTTGTCATTTTTGGAGGGCAGCAGTGAGGACTTTAGCTTTGCTGTCAACTCATCTGTGTTCTTAAACACGCTGAAAAAAAACATGCATATTTAAATGTTTGTACATGTGACCAAAAGCACATATCTCAAAACCACATTAAATGTTGGAGGAGAAAATATGCAGATCTAAGCAAATAATACACCCTGATGATTTGAAAAAAAAGAAAAGAAAAGCTGATTAAAACAGTATTTTAGTTGAACACTGCGTTCAAAAAAAACTTCGTTAAAAAAGAAACCGACAAATCAACAATATCAGTCTGCAACAGTGGCCACTAGTGAGTGAAAACATAAAAGTAAAAACATAAAATAAACAAACCTTTCAAACGTGTGCAGACTGGCCTCATCAACATACTCACTGATGCTAACCGTGAGATCAGACACTTTTTCTGTTGTGGAATCCTGTGAAAGATCGAAAGAACATCTTTGCGAAATAGAACAAGCACATATCCGGTGTTTTAACTAAAAAGCTGAATTAAATACCATTAAATTAAAGATCAGGCTTGAGTCTACTGTGAAGGCCTTGAGGAGAAAGTTTGTCTTGTCATCGTTTGATCTGTATCTGAAGGCATACAGCTCCTTGCTTTCACTCCAGCCCCGTGGAAGCAGTTCTGACTTCTTCTCTCCATCTTTGGCCTGTGATGAAAACAAATCCATCATAATAAACTGGTAGACTATAACAAGTGACTACTTAAGCGTGTTTAATATCAAGATCTGCAGTTTCATAAAATCAAAAAAGATTAAATAGCTTTATATGGTGCTGCAGATGAAGCCTAAAAACATACTCTATGTATTATTGGTTGGTATTAAGCACTTCTAAAAGTGACATATAGGTCAATGAAATTAGGAAAAAGAAAACCCCTAAAACATTACTGTAAACACTTCGGATTGCATGTATTTCAAAGGTACGTAATACCATGTAACGTAAAGGTGTTTTCAGCAGGCTGGTCGATTTTGAAACAGCTCACTCATAAACAACAAAATTCACATACCTCGTCTCCGACCCCTAGACATTTATATCCGCTTTTCACAATTTCCCAGTGTACAAAACAGATCAGAGCATCCTGAGAGCAGGTTATCGAGTCTGAGACGCAGTTGAAGAGCAGCTCCAGTCCTGCCATCTTTAGAGGGGTTTTCAGGAGAAATGAAACCAAAACAAAGCGGCTTAACCCGAAGCAATAATGCACAATTTACTCTGAAAGCATCATATCGGTGTACTCCAGATAAAACGCGCGAATTATAATTTTGTATAAATGTTTTATGAATTTAATTACAGGAAAATGTTTACTTTGTATCAGTTTAACATTTGTTTACGTCCTGACGGTACGAAGAGAAATACGTCCGACTGGAAACAGGAAACGCAACATTCATACCTAGCATAAAAATACTGCGTCAAACCCTTTTCTGACATTTTTAAACACATTTCGTCAAAGATCAATTAATGAACGAAACGGTGGAACTAATTTTGTTGCATTTTTTATTGTTTTCAGAAGGAGTTACGATTTTTAATGTTTTTTTGACCAATTGTTTTGTGTTGGTCAGGTTCTGAAAGCGTCTCACATCTTTTTGTGACGCTACTTTGTCTTTGTTTACTTTAATTTAAGAATTTTAATAAATTTATAAATTGTGGCAAAATAATATGATTTTTTAAACAAATTGCCCAACACTGTTTGGAATGGTTGATTGAGGGGAGATATTGAGATGGTAGACCAAAAGGAAATGGAAATTTGAAAATTTCTCTGAGCAATCCTTCAAGAACTGGCAATCCTTCCTGAACATTCCGTACGGAAAATGTCCTGCATTCCATACTGAAATTATCCTGGAACTCCTTTGTCTGGTCACTTCCAGCCATGCTGAGCTAATAAAGAAAGATAATTTCCATTGCCCATGTGATTTTATCAAACATGCTCAGACACCAGCACTCTGCACCGAACTAGTGGAATTAACCTCTTTCCTCTTTCATGGTACTTCGAGCCGGAGTGTAACGGCTTGAAGGAATGATTAGTCAGCCAGACTAGCAACAATGAGTGCACCAAAAGGATGGAACAATTGGTGGACCAAAAGGGCATGAAAATTTGGCATTTGCAACCCTCTTTCTTCCTTTAAAGGGGCAAATCGTGTTAAGCACAAGCTGCAGGAGTAGGATGTCAAAAAACTCTCAAGGTGAAAAGCATGTATAGGTCGATCCAACTGCAACCAAATTTTAACAATCGTAAAGCCTGCACGGATTATGTACCAACAAGGATAAATTGAAAAGTTTGGATACCCCTTGCTTAAAAGTGAGGTCTCAAGATGTTCATTATACAGCCACTAGATGCCAGTGTTTTCTTGACTTTTGCCTTTGAATAATGCTCCATACAGTGAATTAACTTCTGTTAATGTGAACATCTTCTGAAGTGTTTCTACACCTCAACAGGGGCACCGAGTTCAGAGGTCATGGGCTCAGCTGAGGGTCACATGCTCCTTGTGAAACTCCTCAAGAAAACCTAAAACATCTCTGCTGGAGGCTCAGCCTAAATGTGCAAATACAATGAGAAGTGACACATTATATGATGTGTTGTCAGCTTGACGCTGTGCGAACAGCATCCAACCTGACACATGTCTTCTGAAGAATGCAAACACGCTCATGTCCCCTTAGATTTACAGGCTTAAATTAAGCACATCTGGCTAAAATGTAGAATGAAGCCCCGCTAGCATATTTTTAGGGTTGGATAATTTCTTTGGAGATCTTTCTGCTAAAAACGTGAGTCATTCTTAGTGTGATCGAGTTGCGTTTACACACGTGTCTCCTTTTCTTTCTTCACTACATTACCCATAATGCTTTCACCTATAACTCCCACAATTCCTTGCAGACATCTATAAAAGGCCTCTTGTTATGTCCTTTCTTTGAGTCGACCATGCTGCTTATTCCTGTTTGAATTTCTTATTTGTAACAAATACTATTGCGATTTTTTTAAATACTGTATATATTGTGTTTATTTTTTATGGTTTTTGTATTGTTTTAGTGAATATTTAATGAAGCTGTAAGTTGAGGAGCTGTGAGGCATCTATTTCTGAAGACAGAGACTCTACTGTACTTATCTTCTTGCTCAGTTGTGCAGAGGGGCCTAACACTTCTCTTTCTACTCTGGTTTGAGCCTGTTTGTACTGTTCTCTGAAGGGAGTAGTACACTTTGCAATTTCTTGCATGGAATAGTCTTTGTAAGAACAAGAATAGACTGTCGAGTTTCACACCAAAGCTCTCTTTTTCTGCCCATTTTGAGCATTTTATCGACCCCCACAAATGTGATACTCCAGATACTCCACCCGCTCAAAGGAGGGTCAGTTTTATTGCTTCTCTAAGCAGCTAAACTATTTTCAGCTCTAACATGATGCACAAGGGTTTTCTAATCATCTATTAGCTTCTGATACAATGAGCAACACATCGTATCATTTGTGGGAAATGGGCCTCTATACATCTATGTAGAAATTGTACCAAAAACCAGACATTTGCGGCTAGAATAATCATTGACTACATTAATACACTATAGAGTAGATTTCTGATTAGCATAAAGTTATCTTCATTGAAAAAAAAATGTTTTTCTTTAAAAAATAAGGACATTTCGAAGTGAGCCCAAACTCTTGAATGGCAGTGTACCTCATTGGCATTTTGAAAATATATAATTTGCTGGTGGTACAAACTGGACGTATCAGGTTCTTTCATGCTGCTAATAAAACAAATGAATAATGATATTTATTTTACACTCTTTACCCTTTAGACTATAAAAACATATCATTTCACAAAAAATCTTCAGTTTTCTAAAACAGAATGTTACTAGAGCAAACATGAAAGGGATTCCAGTTTGTACATTGTTTAGAAGGAACCTATTGGCTGTGACACGAACACATTAGAGTAATCATGTAGATTTCTGCTGCTTTTTGGACAAAATTCAACATATTTTCCACTGTCCGATTGCAGCAACCCCTCAGGGACAATATCTGCTTTGACCTGAACAGACATCGGTTGCACACTTCACTTTTTAATGGTTCGTTGTTCCAAAATGCATGAGTTTGTGCTCATATGTGACAAAGGAACCGTGGGCCGTGTTCAGAAGCAGTTGTGCTGCAGTGCAGTCAGTAAATGCCACCTCTCAAGGGAACAGGGCTCTTAGCTGCAGGAAGTTTCTTACTCGAGTGAGGATTAATGAGGGAAGCCTGAACACTGCACAGAACTCAGACACTCAGACCGCAGCCCCTTAAACTTTGCCTGGTCTTTCTTCTGAGGAGGCAGAGACCTCTGAATCTGATCTGAAACATTACATGGCAGCAACAAACAAGTTGAAAGCACAAAAGTACTCTCCAACAGAGCGTACGAACCATGGGTTGCTATATCTTTTCAGACTGGTACCACAAAATGCAGTCATCAGTCTGTGGAAGAACATACCGAACACTGTGCAAAAGAAGGGGTCAAATATTCACCACTGACAATAAACCGGAAAAGTGCAATGAGAATAGTTTCACAAAAACATAAAAGAAATCATAAAGAAATGCAGGTTTGTTAGGACCAAAGTAGCAACCTACTTGTTTATGACATCAATGATGGCTCCCTAGCAACCTGACTGTTTACCCTAACAACCACATTTTCTCAACTCTATCTTAGCTTTGGTAAATGATAAATACATGGAGGTTGGTGAATATAACTTATAGAGACAAAGAGAACATTATATTATACCACTCACCCCTCCATAGCAACCTGACTGTTTACCCTAACAACCACATTTTCTCAACTCTATCTTAGCTTTGGTAAATGATAAATACATGGAGGTTGGTGAATATAACTTATAGAGACAAAGGGAACATTATACTATGTCACTCACCTCTTCATAGCAACCTGACCATTTACCCTAGCAACCAAATTTTCTGAAATCTATCTTAGCTTTGGTAAATGATAAAGATATGGGGGTTGGTTTATATATCTTATAGAGACAAAAGGGAGCATTATCTTACATGAATGACCCCTCCATGGCAACCAGATTGTTTACCATAACAAATAAATTGGGCATGTCACTATCTCAGTTAAATGATTTATCACCACCCCAGGTCCGTTTATCGATTTTTGGGTTGTCATTATTATTTCAAAAGACTAAGCACAATTGTTTGACAACACATGGCTTTAACCAATCATTAACTATGAGTTAGGGGGAACAATTGTGTTTTTGATTTGCTAGCTCAATGCTCAACTGACACAGGAAAGCTTGACAATGACCCCATTTTTTTGTCATTTACAGCCTATTTTTGTCCATTACTTTAAGCAGAATTTGCAGATCTGGCAACATGCAAAAGACTCATGTTTTGAAAGTCTGGCTTCTTTGAATTTATATTTAACCTCAGTCTCTTAGAGATTAAAAGCTTTCTTTGTAGTTTGCAGTAACACAATAGTTTTATCACTAAATATCGTCTCAATGACTTTTGTTTGTTTTATTTTAGTGATGTTTTAGGCAAGGAAAGTTTCAGATTAAGGTAAGCGCATTATCTGAAGAGATAAAATGACTTTGAGTCAATGTTTTTGACATGCAGAGCTAGTGTTTGATCTCAATATCTAGGAAAACACCGTTCGGATAATCATAATCGTGCACAATCACAGTCTCCATTAATCCAGGCTCACAATCGTGAAAAGCATAATTATGCAATTTAAGCATTTTGAGAGATATTGAACACGCACCATTCCCAGACACGTTTATCAACTGTGACACATCCATGTTATTCAGATTAACCATGTAAGTGTAGATTTCCACACAAAATTAACGATTTGACGAATGATACGTTAAAGGACGCGCAGTATGTGCAGCATCACATTTAAATTGCTGATAGCGCACTCCTTTGGTTAAGATTGATTGCTTTTCGCTTGAGACTGTTTACATTTTCGCTGTCGGTATATTTAGGAGGTCATTCCTTAAATCTTAAACACATTTCTCGGTTGTTCAGATTGTGAATGCGCTCCGCGTTGCCAGCTCCAGTGGCCACTCCAAAGGAAACAAAGCTTGTAGGGAACGTGTTTACGAGGGGTTCTGATTTCGCAGAAACATACTCCAATCTTGCAAGAAAAACAGAGATAAGATAGGATTTACGCAGACCTTAAACACAGCCAGAAGTCAAATTGGAAACAAGTTTTTTTAAACACTTAAGATTTGCTTAAGAGGAGCTGATTGAAGCCCAGCAGTAACATGTTGATTTGTTGATGATAGTGATTCATAATCAAGTGCTTACTTGTGGATAAAAAAAGCACCAGCGGCAAAAACAACTGGGATGATCAAAAAGAGTTATTAGGAAGACGAGACCAAGGCTGCAATTATATTTCAATGTTGTCATGGGAACAGAGCCTTGTGTTTATATGAAGGCTCTTAAATTGTCAGTTCTTGACCTTTTGGAGCGGTTCCAGTTAAAATCTTTGTCAGGGTGAAGTTAACATGTATTAAAAGCACAATTAAATAAACGGGTGATGAGAGAAATTGCTTCAGGAACTCAAATGTCACGATTTACAATATAATTATTGTTCATTCCTGATTTTAAGCAAGCAGAATTTTTTAACACATAATTGGACAATTTGTACTTATTGTTTAAGCTTTTAGCAAAAAACTGTTAATCAAAAATTAGTTAATCTTGCAGTTGCAAAAAATTTCATCAGAATCATAAAATAAACCACTAATTAAGAATAACATTAGCCTTTTTTATTAGCATAAAAAAAGAATAACATTAACCTACTTAGCGCTGCACTATGATAAATGAACAAGTGCCACTTTCATCGTCTCACTGAAGTCTTCTTTCTTCTAACGTCACATTCCAAACCAATTGATCGATCTCTTCAACCCTGTCCTAATATGGCACCCTTATCCTAAACATATCTATGGTCACCAGCAATGAACCGGCAACCCTTGCCTATAGCGATCTAGAAAACACCAGACACAGAACAACGCAAGTTTAAAGGAGAACAATTTAAAGTTAAAAGATTCTAAGTGCCTCTAAGGCTTTGCCCTTTACCCTGCTGTGATGTACAGTCGACCGCGCTGCGAGGGGCAGAAAGAGCATTCAGACACAAAAACAGCCCCATTTTTGAGCCATTTGAAATGTACTTTGAACAGGCCTTTTTTCAGCCTTATTTAGGGTTTTAAAGTTTGGTAAAAGAAAACAATCTCACTCTGTTAAACTAATAACTCTCTGTCGTGTAGTGTTCACTGCAGTGGACAGCTAAGTCATAAATGTATTGTTTCTAACGTGGATCTGTATTTCAGTTTTTATTCCATTATTCAGTGGTCAGTTGTTGTAACTGCAAGTACATTTTCTCTAAATCCAAGATGGCCGCCGCTGCACACTGCTGGCATTTCCTGTCAATCCTTCAATTCCAAAAGAACCCCACAGGTAAACTAAAAAGAATAATATTTTATTTTATTTATGTTTTTTATATAGTATCATTATTTATTATCTAGTAACATTGAATTTTCAAAACACTTTTTCTGGCTCAGATATAGTTTTTAATACGGTTTTCTATGGCCTTTTAATCAGCTGTAAAATGACACCCAATTCTGTTTACATTTAATCAGAAGCAAATTTGCAAGAGTGACGTCCGAGCTGTTCTTCTTCCGATGTTTGAAAGCTCTGCGAAGTAGACAAAGAAAAATACTAATGGTTACACTATGCATTTGTTAACAGCTGAAAACTGATAAACGTTGAAATCCAACGCAGAATGATTGGTCTTCATGCTCAGAAAATAAACACGCTTAGCTTCGAAGGTTTGAAAACAGCTGCTAAACGTTCATAAAGAGGTCAAAGAGTCCAACTCTACCTTCACTTATTGTTACACAAGTTTAATTTCACGGCCAGCGGAAACCCCAACGATTATTCACCCAATACCCTGATGCATATCACACTTCTCTGAAAGTTGGACGTCATTTGGTCCAATCATGCAGATATGATGAAAATGAGCTGATTTATGTTGAAATCGAGTAGCTATGTGACTAATTACTTCGGATGGCTTTTTAATCATTATCTGAGCTTGAAGCAAGTCGAGGTGCTGATTGCAGACAGAAAGCTCCAGTGTGTTTTCAATCACAATTTCAGGCTTGGGTAATTATGTTTGTGAGCTGCAGGATCTGGCCTGGTGGCTGCTTGGATAGGGAAAGGATTTTAGTGGATGTGTGATGGTGAAAAGGTGAGAAGATATTAGTTCAAATGCAAACACATGCAGATTTTAAAAACACTAAGGCTGGGTTACATTTTTCTAAATCTCGCTGGTTAATAGTGGCTTTGTAAAACTG
This sequence comes from Danionella cerebrum, assembly GCA_007224835.1. NCBI lineage: Eukaryota > Metazoa > Chordata > Actinopteri > Cypriniformes > Danionidae > Danionella > Danionella cerebrum. Next base: position 63,090 of record SRMA01026670.1, read on the forward strand.
TTTCAAATATTTTTTTAATTAATGTACAATTAGAAACCCAATTGAATTGATTTGAATTTTGGTTATATTTAAGGTGTGGTATAGACACATGATGACCCTCTGAGTTATTTTAATAAATTCGTATTTAAGGCAGTGTTTTTAGGAGCAAAATCTAGTGCTAAAATAAATGGAAAACAATTGGAAGTAGAAGACCTGTGATATGGCTTGTGCACAAAAGTGCAAATTGAACAGTGTATACGGTTTAAGAAAGGTTCACCTGTATATACACTTTTCTTATAGTTTTGACCTTGTCTTTGTTTTTTGATGGATTTCTGAATTTTATCTTTATCTCACCACTTTTCATTTTTGTTATAAAACATAAAAATAGTTTGTTCTCAATTTTTGAGATTTAAAAAAAGAGCAAATATAATACTATTTATTAATTCTTTTGTATTTTTATGCTAAATTTCAGTATTGTTTTGGAAATTTTGGGTAATGCATTATAAAAAAATTTGTAAAATAAAAATAAAAATTATATCAAGGACTGCCACAAAAAAATCAGTTTTAAAGGTAATTTATTAGAGCAAATTGTAAAGTAGTAAAAAAATTACTTGCCCCAGACTTTTAAGGGTTAAATATTTTGAAAATAAATACATTTTTAATTAGTCAGCAGTTTTTTTTTCATTTTACTATTAGCAGCATCTTTATGAATTGCAATATCGCAGATGATATTCAGTGTAAGTATGCGCACGGGCGTCATCAGTCAGACTTACAAACACATGAAACAATAAAAATGATTTAAAAAAGTATTTCCGCATGCAAACTGTACAATACGAAAAAGGACAAAAAAGTTATTGTTGATCTGCCTTTGTCTATAAATGAAGTCAATGCACCTCTCCTTCTGAAGAAACGCATCAATAACTTGTTTGTAGAAGAAAGCAACAAATTTTTTTATTCATTAGCCGAGATTTCTGTAATCTCTTGGAATCACCAGCGCCCCCTAGTATGGAACTGTGAGCCTCACCTAAAAAGAAGTCATTTTTACCCCTTTAAAGAGCTGATAAAAAATATTTTACATTATTAAAACGTTGTAAAAACTACACCCTCTTTATGGAATGTTGAATTTCGGTGGCAAACTAAGTCAATAAAGCTTCGCAATTTAACATTCCCCACGCCTTATGATGAGACCGATGGAGTTTCGAGGTGAACAGACACAATCTCCAGGAGGAGTTTGTTAATGTATGAGACGTGCTAAAGTGCCATTTTTTTAAAAAGATTTTTACAAAATAATTGGCTTTCAAAACTTGCTCAAATTGCTTTTTGTTGATCTTGGTCTTTTCCAATTTTCAAACAGATCACAGTCTGAAATAGTAAAAAAAAAAACACCAGAAAATGTAGAATTAATTCCATGTTGCCACCAACAGTGTAGTTTGCTATTTGGTTTCGATCAGATATAAACTCTTTAACACCCCTGGCAAATTTGAACCTGATTGGACAACTTTATATTCATTAGATGGAAACTTTTAACCCCTCTCCAACTGAATTTCACTGCCGCAAATAAACGCAAATAAATAAATAAACAGGTGACGATACATTTATTTGTTTTCCATTGCCTTTCAGCACTTAATTCTGCTCAGCACCATTTCCGTCAATGTAATGAAGGGTTTATGGGTTCCTTAATGTGCTTTCGTGGGCAATCACAAACGCTACCGTGTCATCACGAGGGAAGTAAATTAATCATCCTTATCATCACACTCCGACAGGCCGAACGCAGGAGCTGCCATTCCGTTCTGAAGGTTGTATTTTCATTAGGCTTCGAGAGTGAAACTTCAAGAGTGTTTGTGCAGGTGGAGAACATTACTGAGAGGGGCACTCGTGTCCTAATCTCCTAGAGGACGAAGTGGTCGAAAGCGTATAATTATGGCTTCTACATAAGTATTGTTTTCACTTCCTTTAATCTTTCAGACACGAATGTTGTCTGAATAAATCTCTACATGTGTTTGATCTCTCAAAGAGCATTCTGTGCAGGCAAATCCCTTCTTAATTGGTTTTTAAATTTCACCAATTGTCACCAAAAAGGAAAGAAATGTATCTGTTTATGTCTGACATGTGGTGGCAATTTTAGGGGTTTCTCAAAACATTTGTATCGTAAGTGCATGCATGAGCTAAATGTCATACGTGCTTCAAAATCACTGTTGTATTTCAACAAAGTGCGCTTTGATTCGACTCTAAGAGTGAAATTAACCTTTAATTATCATCGCTACCATAAACAATGGCGTAACTTGGAAGCACAAGCACATACATGATAAATCAGCAGTTTCCTGATAAATTATGCAGCCAATTGCTAGTTGGAAGCTGGCAGTCCCCTTAGGCATGATAAGAGTTTCATTATGAAGAGCTCAGCGTTAAGAGGGCTCTGTCGGACGTCAGACCCCCTGGAAAACAACACACACCATTTCCCTTAACAATTATGTGTAGTTCTGGTCAGAACTCGAAGTGTATGAGAAAGCTTGACTGAGTTTGTGCCGTGAAGATTTGGAATTTTACCTTTTGTGTCAAATCAAATCCGTTTTATGCCGTATCGAGTCGCCTCAAATCAGTGGCCTTTCACTCAGTTGATCTGGTGTCTCCCCAGTGAGAGTAACAAAATGCTTGTGTATCAAAAGTAAAAAGTAAAGAAACTGACCTGGAGCTATCTGCTGCAATAGAAAACATTCTATATAATCATATTTTCCGGTTGGTTTCTGAGATAGAACAGGAAATACATCACAAACAGGAAATGCATCACAACAGGAAGTTACAAGCTGCTTAAATAAAGTAGCACAACTAAGTTCTGCTCTTTTTGTCTCCAGATACCAATTACAGCTCTTTCCACAATGCAGCATGTGTTTAGCTGATAGCATCTCTAATGTTTAAGCTAAATAAAGCCGTGTTTTCTGATAAATCTCTGTAAACCTTCAGTCTTCTTACTTGGTTTAGAATTAAAATTCAATACCACTTCAATCTGGTTAGAATAACAGGAAAGAAACTGTTATAGGCATCCTTTAAATAGAATGATCACTATTTAGAAAAACAGAACTGGTTACATCATTACCAAAATAAAGTGAGTGGAGAAGCCAGCCAATCACAGGGCTTGAAATCATTTTTTAAATATTAAATTCCAGTTTAATTACATTCCTGACCCGTGTCTCAACTCTTTTAATTGTTGCGATGAACGTAGATGCGAAAGGAAACCTCAGCTGGTTCCACAAAACAAACAATTTACACAATTAATGCAATTAAATCCTGCAGTTTGACGCCTGGCGATTGCAATAACGAAGATGAGCTCGAGTGGATTCTCCTGATCGCTGAAAGGACGCTGTTTTTCTCTCCACCAGTCATTTCTGCTATGAATATGTCCCTTTATTTTGAACAAAAATTCTGCATTAGGTAACTAAATACAACCCAGTCCGTCCAAACCCAGCAGCTCTGACTGAATCCGGCCGGCAGCCAAAATAATGCTCACAGACACCGCTGCTGGACTGTATAATGTGTCGTTTCCTGATGGAAGGGTAAGCGTGGGTTGCTGTCAAGCAGTTTGAACTTTTGCTCAACTGCTGAATTTCAGGTTACGTTCCTCTGATCATGAAACTGTGACTTACTACTGATATAATCTACACCAGAGTGAAAACATACTGTGAATTTTGGCCATGTAAAATACTAAAGTAAATAGGTACTAATGGACCCAAAATGTGCCAAAAAAATATTCACCATGTCTAAACCGCATTGAGTTGCTGTCGTGTGATTGGCTGATTAGAAATTTGTGTTAACAAGCAGTTGGACGGGTGTACCTAATAAAGTGGCCGGTGAGTGTATATTGCAACTAAATGAATAAAAACAACAAAAAAAAAATAAACACAAATAAACAGACAGTTTTGTTCAATTCTTTGATTTTTATTACAATGTTTATGGATCTTTTTGGTTGCAGTAGACATTTTAAAAATGTGACAGATGTGAAATAATGGTGTGAATAAATAATGAGCATCGATTGTTCATCAATGAATAAACTGCTCTGAAGAAAGAAAAGAGAACCAATTTTTTAAGGAACTCTGCTGTTAGGTTGCTCCAATCATCTAACTTTTGTGGATCCTTCCATCTCTTCCTTTTAAGATCAGGGGTCTGTGGGGGCCATGTATCACTTTTTATGCAGAAGAATATATTTATATATTATATATAATTATACACCAGTATCTCAGCATTGGAAACACCATTAATCCTGACCAAGTCTCCAATTTCATCTGCAAAAATGCAGCCCCAAACTTTCGAGGAACCTCCACCATGCTTCACTGTTACCTGCAGGCACTTATTACTATTCTTCATTACACCCCTTCAACAAACAACTGCCGTCCAGAGCATCTGCTGCCATTTGTCTGCACCCAGTTCTTATGTTTTTGTGAATACTTGAGTCTATGTTTGTCTGCAAGTCTTCCATGTAGTTTTTTTTTGTTCGGGAAAGACCTTGTTGATGCAGAAAACTACCTTGTGTCTTGTTGCTATGTAGACACTCCTGTCTATAATCCTACAAAGTCCCGTTCTTTGTGTAAGGTTCCTGTAAGAATTAAAACTGGTGTGAAGGCACAGGATTTTTTATTCAATTTGTTTTCAATTTAAAAATTCACACAATTATTATTTAAATTTCTGAAATGATTTTTTTGCTCACATCATTTTTGCACAATCCTTGATTAACAATTATGTAAATATGGTACATTTCCATATTTGCTATTCGTAAAGGGACCTATTATTTCTTCCTTAATTTAAATATTAAAATATTATTAAAGTTCATTAAAGATGGCATTTAAATAATGCAGAATAAAGAAGAGTAGAATAATCTTAATCCTCTGTGTTTAAGATGTAAGAAGCTCTTTCTGTGCAGCTATAACGGCTTCAACACTTTTGGAAGGGCTTTTCACAAGATTTGGGAATTTTTGAGGTTTCAAAAAGCAGGAAGTTAAGAACTGTTCTCAGAGTAGCTGCCAGACGTAGTCCTTCAGATTTCCTCTACCTTATTAACTTTCCTCTGTATCTCTCTTTTGTATTGTTTGGAGACCTCCTCGAGAATTTTACACACCACCAGAACCACACAAAAACACTTATTGTGATTTTTTTGGGGCAATTTTCTATAGTATGCTGTGGACAAAGTTATCAATAATCTTTAAAATCAACTGGTTACTTGCCCCTCCTCAACCCCAAGCCATGGAATAGTCACGTGACACAGCTTGGAAGTCTGAAAGTTTTTTTACACATCTGATTTGTGATTTATTGCGCAGCTCTACTCAAAAATATTCTGTACGAAGTTTGCATGTAATGCTGAGTTTGCTCAACTTTTTATGGTGTAAACCTTGCAGCTCACATTGGGAAATGATAGAGGCGCACACCCTACAGAAACAGCAACAGCACGTAGATGTTTTGCCAAAAACAAGACTTTTCTCATTTACTTAGTCCACAATTTATTATCAAATGGCAATATAACTTAATAAACTGTTAATTTAATGATCTTTGTTATATCTCACACTGAACAAAGGGTCAGGATTACATAAATGCTGGTAACGGTTAAGAAAGCTTGATCCGTCCCATAAAAGAGCTGTGTCAGGTTTATGTGAGGTGCTTGGTGGGACTGAGTTGGAGGCTCAATAAAACGCAGCTACACCCTCGAGTGAAGGAGAGTTATGCACAACGTGTGAAAACAAACATCAGATCAATCCGGCTGAGCTTTTCCCAAAGGAATGGGGAATTGCTCCGTGTAAAGTTTCACCTTCGGAACAGGACCCTTAAGTTTCAGTAATTGTGAGGAGCATTCTGGCATTGGCTCTTTCTCCCGCGGGTTTCCCATGAGAATGATTTCAGGCAGGCCAAAGAGTCACTGGGATTGACCCCTATCTCTGAGAGCACGGGCTTGCCACAAACTCAACCAAAATAAGAATTATGTAAAAATAAACAAGTGGGTAAAGGGGCATAGTGCATCACAAACTCTCATGCATGCAGCATCCTTCGGCATTCTGGAATAAGCCTCCACAAAGCTTTCTCTAATCTCAAGATGGAGTCGCCCATGTTCCTCAAACCAAAAAGAGATATTTTTGAAAGTTCCCATCATTTACTACTTGCTAATTCAAACATTTCAGAAAAAATGATGAACGTTTATCACTGAACTTCTAATCGGGATTGTGGAGAAAGAAGAGAGATGTAATTTATTGTGTGAATGTGTATGTTTGGAATACCCAGCTACAAATGGAGGCAGGGTGGGTGTGGGGTTGTGCGATGATGATGCATTTTGCACGTAGAAGCATTTTCGACTTCATTCACTACACGTAAACAACAGAAAAGACATCACAATTTTTCTTACTATCTCTGGTCACATTTTTCAAAATATTTTTGGCTTATATTTAGATATTTATACATAGATACCATTTGAAGCGCTGTCTTCCATTGGAGCATACAAACAATGATCTTGGCTAGTACTAGTGGTGTTTAAAAACGATAAAAAAACCAACTCCCATTTCTCAAATTTTCACAAGCTTAGACATGTATATGTGAAATTGGTTGCTATGGCAAACAATCTGGTAGCTATGCAGAGGTCACTGACATAAAGTAAGGTTCCTCATGTCAATGGGAGTAAAATAAACCCACCTCCATTTCTTTAAGATTTTCTCAAGCTTAGATATGTATATGCGAAATTGGTTGCTATGGTACACAGGCGCGTTGCTATGAGGGACAATGATGTTTTATAGTGTCCCCATGCAACCACGAGTGCCAAAAACCAACCTTTATATCTTGATGTTTTTTTTACAGCTGAGAAAGAGATATGTCAAACTGGTTGCTATGGTAAACAGTCTGGTTGCTACGGAGAGGTCACTGACATAAAGTAAGGTTCCTCATGTCAATGGGAGTAAAATAAACCCACCTCCATTTCTTTAAGATTTTCTCAAAGCTTAGACATATTATATCGCAGTAGTTACTGCATAGTACACACAAGAGCTTCGATTACTATAAAGGGAACAATGATGTTTATAGTGTCCCATGCAACCCGAGAACCATAAACCAACCTTATATCTTTGTATTTTACAGCTGAGAAAGAGATATGTCAAATTGGTTGCTATGGTAAACAATCTGGTTGCTATGCAGAGGTCACTGACATAAAGTAAGGTTCCTTATGTCAATGGGAGTAAAATAAACCCACCCCCATTTCTTTAAGACTTTCTTAAGCTTTGATATGTATATGCAAAATTGGTTGCTATGGTACACAGGCGCGTTGCTATGAGGGACAATGATGTTTTATAGTGTCCCCATGCAACCACGAGTGCCATAAACCAACCTTTATATCTTGATGGTTTTTTTTACAGCTGAGAAAGAGATATGTCAAACTGGTTGCTATGGTAAACAGTCTGGTTGCTACGGAGAGGTCACTGACATAAAGTAAGGTTCCTCATGTCAATGGGAGTAAAATAAACCCACCTCCATTTCTTTAAGATTTTCTCAAGCTTAGATATGTATATGCGAAATTGGTTGCTATGGTACACAGGCTCGTTGCTATGAAGGACAATGATGTCTTATAGTGTCCCCATGCAACCACGAGGGCCATAAACCAACCTTTATATCTTTATGTTTTTTTTACAGCTGAGAAAGAGATATGTTAAATTGGTTGCTATGGTAAACAATCTGGTTGCTATGCAGAGGTCACTGACATAAAGTAAGGTTCCTTATGTCAATGGGAGTAAAATAAACCCACCCCCATTTCTTTAAGACTTTCTTAAGCTTTGATATGTATATGCAAAATTGGTTGCTATGGTACACAGGCTCGTTGCTATGTGAGTCAATGATGTTTTATAGTGTCCCCCATGCAACCACGAGTGCCATAAACCAACCTTTATATCTTTATGGTTATAGCTGAGAAAGAGATATGTCAAATTGGTTGCTATGGTAAACAGTCTGGTTGCTATGGAGAGGTCACTGACATAAAGTAAGGTTCCTCATGTCAATGGGAGTAAAATAAACCAACAGCAAAACTAATTGCAACCATAGCTTTAATGTAATTCCTTAATCACAACATTTTTAACCCCCTGGTTCAAATTCCAGAGCTACAAGAGGACGTCTGAATGATTTCAGGACAGTGCAAAAGAAACTCTCTCTCCTCCACCGGAGTAAGGGAAGCCTGCGGAAGAGATGAGAGACGGAGCGTGTGTTAATAGACCTCCCCCCGCTCCCCGCTCTCCCAGATAAGAGGGTTGAACTCTCTCACTCCCGTCAGTTCAGCCTCCGCTTTGGGATAGGATAGAAAGTTCTCTGCTGTTTACTTTTTCTCGCGTTGGAGACTCTTTCAACCCGGGCCAGACTCTCCTTCAAGTCTTCCAGAGGCTCCTTATCTTTTGTGATTGTGTACTTTGTTTTCTCAAGGGTCACTGCTTGTGTCCCAGCGACAGATTTCACCAAACTCCTTCAGGAAAGAAGCCTCTTCAACCTCATTCAACCATGTGTTCCTCCATTCACTGAGTCTGAGACTTCTCTGGACTGCCTTTGGTGTTGCTTTCGTTGCCATGAGGCTGGCCAGAGGCGGTTGGCATGTGGCACTGCTGATGGCGTGGCTTGGACTGGCGAGCTCTGGAAACGGGAACGGTCAGGGGAGACGAGGAGGTGGAGAGAAGCGGAGGAAGCTTCACCGCGTCCAACAAGGCCAGTGTAGCTACACCTTCGTCCTTCCAGAGATGGATAGTTGTCAGGGTGGTTCAACTGAACAGATTAGGGGCACCAGTGGGGTTCAGAGGGATTCGCCCCCAACAGATGGTGAATGGTCTGCGCAGAAGATCCAGCATCTCGAGATGGCCATGGAAAACAACACTCAGTGGCTGCTGAAGGTGAGAACTGCTTCAGAAGGAGATCTTGCTACAAAAAGTCGGAAGGTTGGCTGTTTCTTTGTTTGGCTCAGGGCTGGATTTATTGGGCTTTGTGCACATTTATGTACAGAAGATCCTAAACAGGTAAAAAGGAATTGATTGAACAGATGTTTTTTGTTGAAATTATGCAAAATATGCTCCAAAATATGCAAAATATAAAGCTATTTTTCACCATTTTAATCACAGGTTGAATCCAGAGCTGTTAGCGTGATAAATAGCAAGGTGTATTGATGGAAAGGTGTGAAAAACTACATTTCCCATCATTTTATCTGGCAGGACTACAAAAATAAATACAATACTGTAAAAACATTCTGATTTGTATTTCCTGACTTTTTATGAATCGTGTTATTGTTTAATAACTCACCGGCCACTTTATAAGGTACACCTGCAAATTTATAATTAGTCAACAACATAGCAGCAACTCAATGTGTCAAGATGCAGGTGATCAGCTGTAGTTCAACTGGGCGGCATGTTTGTGGCTGGTCTGAGTATTTCAAAAACTGCTGATCTACAGGGATTTGTTTGTCTTGTTGAACCATGAGGCGGATGGGCAACAGCAGCACGAAATCAAACCGGGTGTCCGAGTCAAAACATGAAAACATGGAACATTAGTTCTAATTGAGCCTGGTGCCAACGCCACAGCCTCCCCGAGTACTGTAGCTGACTGTGTCCATCCTTTTATGACCACAGTGAACCCATCTTCTACTTTCAGCTCCATGTCATAAAGCTGAAATCATCTCAGACTGGTTTCTGCTCCACAGTCACCAGATCTCAATCGAGTAGAGCACCTTTGGGATGCATCATTGATGTGCAGCTGACAAATCTGCAGCAACTGCATGTAGTTCTGAAGGTAAAAGGAGGACCAATCCGGTACTAGCAAGGTGTACCTAATAAAGTGGCCAAAACGACACGATATACTCATAAAGGCGACATTGCATTTTAGTGATCGTCGCAAACAATTAAAGAAGATGGTATCAGAGTAAACATTTCAGGTTCGTTGAGGAGAATGTTGTAAATGGCCAGATGTTGGCGGAGCTGGTGTGAGATGCATTCGTTTGGAGCGATCTGCTTGAAAACTTGTTTTCCAAAAACCACGACCTGCTGAAAGGCGCCTCAGCCATCTTTTCTTGTTTTTTTTTAGCCATGTCCTGTCCTGCTCATAAGCCATCACATAGGAGAGTAGATGCTTCGCTGAGTTGGACAGTTTTGTTATCTACAGGGGAGTAAAACACCTCGTGGGGTGTTTCCTCCTTTGGATTGGATACATTGAATGTATGCAAATATTTATTAGTTGTATTTCCCACGGATCAGTTTAGATCAATTGCGTCAGGACAAGGCGGTATTGGACTGAAAGGGGGAGTGAATGAGGGATTGGGGAAGGTGAGGGGGAGGCCCCAGCCATCTGACTGATCCCAAGACCTCCGGCGCTAATGGAACAGTGATCTCTATTTCCAGAGCTTTTACATCTTTTCTGAAACCCTGATAAACAGGAGCCAAACCCTGAAAGCACTGGATCTGCATCAGCGACTGCAGAGTGATGTATTACTCCATTCGAATGTGAAGAATGCAAGTCTTGATTGGCACTTCAAGGGAACGTTGCTCGGTGACATTAATTGAGCTAATGAATAGATGAAGTGCTGAAGTGGAGTGAAAGTCTGTGTTTCATGTCTGTGTCTATGGGTTCAGAGCACCACCCAAGTGGTCAATCAATACGGCTCAAAGGGAGACAGCTTGCACCTCCGCAGGAAAAAGACGTGACCCTTGACTCTGTTTAAGAAGAGGTCAGATTGTGATAAGAGACTTTTAATTATAAACACTTGCTGCTCTCTCTGCATTCAGCCCTTTCTGGTTTCAGGAAATGGGAAATTACAGAAAAACAGGAAATATGCAAAGCCGTATAATCAAATATTGATATTAACCTAAAGTTAGATAACTCAAATCTCTTGTTTAAAATGCTTTGTCTATAAAATGAACACTGAGAGTTAGGAAGCACAAACTAGCAAGTAATACAAAGGATAAATTATATTGTAAACTTATGTTTATGCTCATGTACATTTCTTATTTAGTCAAAAGAAAGGTAAGATATGAAGAAAATAATAAAGATTCACACTGTTTAACTGTTCACACTGTTACTATAACATTTGTGTGGTTTACGTGTCTTTTATTTAGTCATTATTGATTTTTAGAGCATGTATAAAAGAATAAGTAGATTTAATTTTTAATTAAACCCTTAAGGATGATACAGATCAACTATATGGTGTTGATAAATAAGAGGATAATTTAGAGCTTTGAATTATTGAAAATTCAACTCTTCCATCACTTATCATACTTTGAAGAAGCTCTTATGAGTTCTTCCTGTGAGGAGGTAATACATAATAAAGTTTATACGTAAACTTTTTAAGCTCTCAAGAGGTACCAGAGTTGTTGTCCTGAACTCTTAAACTCTTAAGACGGAACAAAGTTTTTGTCCTGAACTCTATTAAATTGTTAAGAGGTTGCAGCGTTTCTGTCCTGAACTCTTTAAACTCTTAAGAGGTAGCAGAGTTTCTGTCCTGAACTCTATTAGACTCTTAAGATGGTTTTTATCCTGAAGCTGTCTAGATGTAGCAGTTGTTGTGGTTTTTTTTTCTTTGTCTGAATGATAAAGAAATTTGCCTGAATTTCTCTTAGAGGTGAAAACACCTCTAAATCTGCAACCAGTGCCCCCCCTCCCCCTCCCTTTTTTGTGTGATTCTTAAAACAGGTGTTTGCCAGGAAAAGCTGCTATATCCTCGGAGTAAAACTGTGAAAAAGACTGCGTTCTAGAGAAAATTAGCTCTTAGATAAGTGGTATAGAAGGTAAGAAGGGGAGGACATTTAATAGGTTAAAGCGAATCATATTTGGAACATTATAAAATAACCTATTAATTAATTGTTCAAGAATGAGCACTCGTCGAAACGGTTCCATGGTTGTCTGGCTTGAATGCTCGATATTTGCAAGCTTCTAAAAGTGTTTGTAGAGCCTGGTACAGTGACTGTATAATTGGGCAAATGTTTACGGAGGAGTGTTTAGTTTACTGGCAAATGACTGAAGCTAAACGGATATGCTCCCTTAGATCGTTGCTGCTACTCAAGCCTCACCTGATAACTGCATTCACGAGTGGTGAGAGACATGCCAACTCTTCGACTCCATTAACAGGAAGGTTGGAACGAGGTGGTGTGTGGACTATAGGAGTGAATGGAGCCCACTAGGAGCCATTTGAAATCTTTGCTTATTTTTGTGTATTGGCTGTGGACCAGAGATCTCCCTGGAAAAAGAGTTCTTCAAAGGCCAAGGGATTAGAGATCGTACGTCCCATTTAGAGCAGCTTGAGATATGGCAAGAGCCCAGACCCATTTTAGTGGGAGCCTCACTGGATGCTGCAGAACAAAAAAAGGACCCTTTTCACATTGAGTTCACAGGCTTTTTGGCTCAATTTAGTTTAACATTTTTAAAATGCTTTGTGGATGTTGTAAGTGACAAAAAATGACAGGATTTCTATCCGTGTGCCTTTGCCAGATCATAGCTTTATCCAAATGTTTGAGAAAATTGCTATTTTCATGGGCAGTCAAATTTACAGATGCTGTTTTCACACCTGCCATATGTATTTCGGCTGAAATACATTAGAGTATGGTTTAGGTATGGTTTGTTTGGGCAGGAGATAATGCAGCAGTCACAATCAAGTGTGCATCAAAAGTACAACAAAGCAGAAGGAGTTTGCAAAGACTGTTTACATCAGCATTAAATATATTTGATCAAAACTCAATCCTTATAGTTTTGACTAGGGGTGTAACGGTACGCTAAAATCGTATTCGGTTCGGTACAGTGTCTTGGAGAGTTCGGTTCGGTTCATTCGGTTCGGTACAAAACAATAAGAACTTACATAATCTTTATTTTGAAAAGCTGCCAATACACAATAGAATTCTTGCTTAAAATAAATAAAAGTGACACATTTGGGTGATATTTTAAATAAATTGCACTCTATATAAAGAAAAACACATTTTTTTAAATAAAAAATTAAATACTGCAACTAGTTAGGACCTGAAAACTTTTAACACTAGCAACAGCTTCAGCTTATATATCAACAAAACTAACTATTCAAGTTTTAAGTTTTTGGCTAAAAAGATTAACCTATCCACATTTTCTGAAGAGAGCACAGATCTGGTTGCAGTGACAATATCTCCAGCAGTAGAAAATGTTAGATGTGTTGCCTGCCCGATCTCCGTGGAACAATGTCGGCATACAACTTTAAATTTATCCACTCGTCTATCCCCGTTATGTATTTTAACAGAGAAGCCAAAGTGTTCTCAAACACGAGACCGTAGTGAGGTGAGCGGGTCTTCAAGCTCTGGCTTCTCTTTTCGCTTTTGATATGATTCCATTTTCCTACTCGCGCTCGTGCTCGTCACTCAATAGCGTCCGTGCGGAAACTCGCCATGGAACATTGTTCCGCTGCGCTTAATATCGCGCTAATAATAAATTTACCGTGAACCGTTACACCCCTAGTTTTGACGCATACAATTGATCATCTTTGCAATCAAGTTTTGATGTTGTGAGTTTCATAGCTGTGTTCTATTTCTCTAATTTTGTAGGAGTGTTCCACTTCTTCACCTTCAGCAGGGTGTTCCACTTCCTCCACTTTCTATTACTTTGATGTTCCAGGGGTAGTGAGTTTTCCATTACAACTTGATATTGGTGTTCATCTGCTTCAATTTGGTGTTGGTGCTCAACTACAGTAACTTCATATCTGTGTTCCACTACTTCAACTCCTTAAGGGTGTTCCACTATGAAATGTAATTGGGCTGTTCAATTAGAGGGATTTTATTGGAGGGTTCCAGTACTTTGTGGGGGTTTGTAGTTTGACTACAAACACTCTATAGGGAAGTGGAGAGGTTTCCAGTAAAGAAACTTCATGATGATGTTCAAGTACTTCCAATTCATAGGAGTGTTCCACTACTTAATCTTCCGAGGGGTGTTCCGACAACTTTGTCTTGACAGGGGGGTTCCACTTGTTTAGCTTCACAGGGGCAGGTTCCTCATCTACAGCTGCCCAGGGGTGGTCCACTACTTTATTGTCACAAGGGGGTTAATCTAATTTAGATTCCCAGGGGGTGTTTCACTACTTTGTCTTCACAGGGGGGTTCCACTACTTCAGCTTCCCATGGGTGTTCTGCTATTTTGGGATTCCTCCACTGCAAATGCCCAGGGGTGGTCCACTACTTTGCTTTCCCAGAGGTGTTCCACTTCTTTAGCCTCACAGGGGCAGGTTCCTCGACTACAACTGCCCAGGGGTGGTCCACTACTTTGCTTTCCCAGAGGTCTTCCACTTCTTTAGCCTCACAGGGGCAGGTTCCTCGACTACAACTGCCCAGGGGTGGTCCACTCCTTTACTGTCACAAGGGGGATCCTGTAGTTTAGCTTCATAGGGGGTGTTTCACTAGTTCAGCTTCCCATGGGTGTTCTGCTATTTTACCTTCCAAGAGGTGTTCCACTTCTTTAGCCTTACAAGGGGATTCCTCTGCTGCAACTGCCCGGTGGTGGTCCACTACTTTGCTTTCCCAAAGGTGTTCCACTTCTTTAGCCTCAAAGGGGCGGGTTCCTCGACTGCAACTGCCCAGAGGTGGTCCACTTCTTTGGCCTCACAGGGGGTTTCTCTAATTCAACTTCTCAGGGGTTTTCCACTACATTACCGTCACAAGGGGGTTCCTCTAATTTAGCTTCCTGGGGAGTGTTTCACTACTTTGCCTTCACAGGGGGGTTCCAGTACTTCAGCTTCCCAAAGGTATTCCACTTCTTTAGACTCACAGGGGCATGTTCCTCGTCTACAACTGCCCAGGGGTGTTCCACTACATCACCGTCACAAGGGGGTTCCTCTAGTTTCGGCTTCACAGGGTTGTTACACTACCTTGTATTGGAGTGCAATTAGTTTAAACTGGAGATGATAAAATGTGTCCTCAATCCAAAAGAAAAGTGTTTTACATTATATCATTTATCGGTATCAGATTATAACACAATCATGGCTATAATTTTACAGAATCAATTAAATGTAAACAATATGATTTATGACTACGATAGTGGAGAACAAGTTTAACATTTACCAATTGGTCCCGAACCTTTAGTTTGAGCAGTAATAACAGTGATGCTTGGCTAATTATTGGCAATGCAACATAATGGCTTTGTGCAGGCCTCAGAGTTGAAACAAAACCTGCAATTTGGAAACAGCTTCGCATTTATCACTCTGCAATCAATGCACTTTTCACGGACGCTGTAAAAACAGGATTTAAAGCCAAATATACTTTAAACTGTTGTGCATTGGTGGCTCAATTATTCCATTGAAAGTGAGCCTCTCGGAAAGTAAAATCTAAATGAAGACAGCAGTTCGACTTCCCAGCATGTGTTTGGTTTTAATATGTTCCTCTTTAAGCAACAGCACATTAACAAGCCTCCTGCGTCTCTGCTAATAGTTTCTTTTTTGTTCGCTGGCTCATTGTGCATATCTTTCCTCTGGAGAACTGAGAGATCGATGGAGTGAAGGATTGCTGGAGGACAGGATAGGAAAACACGAAGCCCGCTGAGTTTACGATGTCCCAGCACTGTCTTTAATGATCCTGTAAAACTCTCTGGGCGAAGGGCTTCCTTGGGAGTAGAACGAGGGTTAGACTGGTGATTAGTCGGCTATCAAGATGCCGAATCTGAGCCGTGCACATCAAACGCTCACTCAGCACATGTGTTCTTGAGAAGAATGTTCTCTGGGAGCTCCAAATAAAACCGTATGGGATACACAGGGAATCCTGAGAATTGGAGGGAAAATATGATTATTTGTTGATTGAAACACAATATTTAATCTGGAACAAAGATGGTGTTACTTTTTATTTTAACAGTCATGTTTGACAGCTGGGACATTTTTAGTCGAAACGCTTCAGTAGTGCATGATTCAAGGTCATTCTGAAGTCAGCAGGAAAGTTATACATTGGAACACCTGTTATCATCCAACCTGAATTCCATTAACCTAAGTGTCGTCACCTGACCCTCCCTTCATTATCCTATCCTTCTGCATATTTTAGCCTCTCTACTCTAGTCTCCCATTGTCTGTCGAAACATTAACTCCAATGGATGTTCCACTACTAGTCCTTCACAGAAGAGTTCCACCATTTCAGCTTCTCAGGGGTGTTCCACCACCTCAACTTCCCTGAGATGTTGCACTACTTTTCCTCACAAGGGGGGTTCCTCTACTTCAACTTCCCAGGGTGTTTCATTACTTTACCTTCACAGAGGGGTTCCACCATTTCAGCTTCTCGGGGGTGTGCTAATATTTTGCCTATCCAGGGGTGTTCCACTACTTTACCTTCCCGGGGGTGTTCCACTACTGTTATTTCACGGGAGGTGGGTTTCTCTACTTGAACTTCTCAGGGAGGTTCCATTATTTTGCCTACTCAGGGGTGTTCCACTACTTTACCTTCACAGGGGGGTTCCTCTACTTGAACTTCCCAGAGGTGTTCCGCTACTTTACTGTCCCGGGGGTGTTCCACTACTAAGATTTCACGGGAGGTGGGTTCCTCTACTTGAACTTCAGGGTGTTCCACCATTTTACCTTCACAGGGGGTTCCTCTACTTGAACTTCCCAGAGGTGTTCACTTTACTGGTCCCAGGGTGTTCCACTACCAAGATTTCACGGAGGTGGGTTCCTCCTCTACTTGAACTTCTCAGGGTGTTCCACTATTTTACCTTCACAGGGGGGTTCCTCTACTTGAACTACCCAGAGGTGTTCCGCTACTTTACTGTCCCGGGGGTGTTCCACTACTTAGATTTCACGGGAGGTGGGTTCCTCTACTTGAACTTCTCAGGGGTGTTCCACTATTTTGCCAACCCAGGGGTGTTCCACTATTTTACCTTCACAGGGGGGTTCCTCTACTTGAACTTCCCAGAGGTGTTCCGCTACTTTACTGTCCCGGGGGTGTTCCACTATTAAGATTTCACGGGAGGTGGGTTCCTCTACTTGAACTTCTCAGGGGTGTTCCACTATTTTACCTTCACAGGGGGGTTCCTCTACTTGAACTTCCCAGAGGTGTTCCGCTACTTTACTGTCCCGGGGGTGTTCCACTACTAAGATTTCACGGGAGGTGGGTTCCTCTACTTGAACTTCTCAGGGGTGTTCCACTATTTTACCTTCACAGGGGGGTTCCTCTACTTGAACTACCCAGAGGTGTTCCGCTACTTTACTGTCCCGGGGGTGTTCCACTACTTAGATTTCACGGGAGGTGGGTTCCTCTACTTGAACTACCCAGAGGTGTTCCGCTACTTTACTGTCCCGGGGGTGTTCCACTACTTAGATTTCACGGGAGGTGGGTTCCTCTACTTGAACTTCTCAGGGGTGTTCCACTATTTTGCCAACCCAGGGGTGTTCCACTATTTTACCTTCACAGGGGGGTTCCTCTACTTGAACTTCTCAGGGGTGTTCCACTATTTTACCTTCACAGGGGGGTTCCTCTACTTGAACTTCCCAGAGGTGTTCCGCTACTTTACTGTCCCGGGGGTGTTCCACTACTAAGATTTCACGGGAGGTGGGTTCCTCTACTTGAACTTCTCAGGGGTGTTCCACTATTTTACCTTCACAGGGGGGTTCCTCTACTTGAACTTCCCAGAGGTGTTCCGCTACTTTACTGTCCCGGGGGTGTTCCACTACTACGTTTTCACGGGAGGTGGGTTCCTCTACTTGAACTTCTCAGGGGTGTTCCACTATTTTGCCAACCCAGGGGTGTTCCACTATTTTACCTTCACAGGGTGTTCCACTACTTTACTTCATAGAACAGTTCCACCATTTCAGCTTCTATGGTGCGTCATAATAAAAGTGTTCTAAGGTGTTGAAGCTCAAATTGTACGTTACACATGACGGAAGGTTCCATCAGCAATCACAGTGAGCCAGAAAATAAATTTTGCTCCACCTACTCCCTTGTTGTCCGACAAATGATGTAAGTTTCCTAATGCTAATTAAAGTGATGCAGATACGGGAATTTAATTGAATTCAGACGTGAACGACCTTTAAAGTTCCGGATCCTTCCAGAAGCGATATTCCGAGTATGGACGATTAAACGTGTGTGTTCTCATCTACTTTTTTTGCTCTTATATTGAGTTTGGCTCAGATCTCAGCAGAAGGTTTTGCTTTGTTAAACAAACATGGCGCTCATGTTTATCATTCTTGGGGAAGTGTCATTGAGAGCAGAGAGAGATGTTGGGGTCAGGAAGAGCTGGACGTGGGCTCGTTTGTTTTGTTTTTTACTGACATCAGTCAGCGTTTGGAGATTTCTGCTGGAGCCAGAACTCCTAGCGTGTGACAACAGCCGCTCTGATAGCACTGATATTTACAGCTGCTTTGGCAGGAGCTGGATCTCAGGAACACATTGAGCCTTCGTTGAAATATTAATGAAATGCTGCTTGGATTGGTGCTCTGGTGACCTGTGCATGGTGACTTTCAACTACTCTGAGCAGGTAGTGGCAGGTGTATATAAAGAACGGATGCATATTCGTTTTCGTTTACTCGATCTGGTAATGTATCTTTAAATGTGATTGATGTATTCATTTAACTCCTGAAACTTGCAATAATCAAACAATTCTTTCGAAACTTGAAGTGTTGTGATGGACAAAAGAAAAAGCGAAATAAAATCGATAACTGGCCCTCAAAACAGCAGCGCGTCTATATTCTACACACATTTGGCTGTGTTTTGGGTCATTGACCTGCTGTATTATAAATTTGAGGCCAAACATGCAACTCCCTGATGGTATTGCATGATGGATAAGTAACCTGTGTTTCTTTGAGAATACCATTATTTCTGAGCAAATCTCCAACTCCATTTGCAGAAATGCACACCCAAATATTTAAGTAACCTCCACCATGTTTCACTGCTGCCCGCCAGATACTCTGCTACTGCATAATACAACCCAACCCCCATGTCTCTATTATTTTCCTTAGCTAAGATATTGATATCCCCAAATGGTTGCTGTGGTATTCAGGTTGCTGTGGATGGGTCAAATGTTCCCTTTGTCACTATATAAACCAACTCCTTATTTTTATCTTGTACCAAAGCTGAGATAGAAGTTCAGAAAATCATTTTGGTTGCTAGAGTAAACATTTTGGTTGCTAGGGAGCTGTCAGTGATCATAAAAACGTTTTTTTTAACATGTTTTCCCACAAATTTTGTTACCGTTTCCTATGTATTTTCGATGGCTATTATAAGTGAATAGTAAATATTGGATGTGTATGCTCTGCAAACACTGGTGCGAGTGGAATAGGTTAAAGGAATTCACAGATTCATGTCTCAACGGTTTTAAACTACTAGAGGAAACTGGAAAAAGTGATGAAAAAGTGCCTGGTCTGATTGGTTTTGTACATAAAAAAATTGGCGTACTGAGCGAACCTGTGTTACTTATATGCATGTGAACGCACTTATTGTATTATAGATTCTGAACCATAAATGTATTGACATTTTCTATGATTAAATATAATATTGAACAATAATATTTGAACCCCTGTGCTTCATTTGCAAAACTGAACACCTGAGATGCTTCCGTGAGTTTATCTATGCATTTATCAATGCTGTAGTTTGAACGAACAGCAGCAAACAAAATACAGACAGTTTGCTTAAACGTTTTTTTTTTGGGAGGAGTGGGCGCCACCCACTTCAATTATTCCATTTACCATTACATCCATATATACCAGACCCATCCATCTCCTCCCTGACTCAGTCCAAACAAGCTTCCCTTCACCTCTCATGTAAAAGGGTGGAGTCAACTCGGACACATCCTGCTCGTACCCGCCATCCATGCTCTCGATTGATTCTTGTATTTTGTTTAATCTTCTGCCATCTTTGAAGATTGGCTTAGTTTCCCTCACCAGGCAGACAGTGCTTGAAACAAGCCATCCTTCAATATGCAAATCTTGGCCAATCAGAGAGCAATTTTAGAGAGCAAGATTACAGCTCCCTGCTGACCGCGGAGAGAAACAGAAAATCTTTTTTTCTTTAAAAGTGTTGTTTTTTGGGCACAATTGAAATGAAAATCAGATTGTTTGATTTGAGCCAAACAAAGCAAAATGGACGTAAAGACCCGCAAAGCAAAAAAGCCCAAGATTTATTCTCACATTTCCTGAGCGTTCGTGAATGCGGGCCAGTGGCTCAGTGCTCATCCTTCAGTGAGGATCTGCAGATCACAGACAAGTGATTAGAGTCTTGAGGTTTGCTCTTTGTTCTTTCAGGGGTTTGTCTTGTTCTGATCAAAGCATTTTACCAACTCAACTCATACGAACCGGTAGCTGTGATTTACCCCCGCATTCAAGCATGTGGTTGACTTCTGTAAAACTGTAAATCTCTCGTGGTTTTCAAGCTGGCTAATAATAACAAAGCCACCAGATAATAAATGTGCATCCTGTTTAAGGGTCAGAAATAAAGATGTGAGCACTACTTGAGAAGCCATTAGTGTTGCAACCTCAACAAGCATAAAAAAGGGTTCAAGTATCGGAGCATCTGTTGTGCTTCTACTTGAGCTCAGCTTCGACTCTCGTCTTCTACAGCACCCCCCACAATTCTGTTCTTTTGTGGTCTACGTGAACGACTTTTAATTAAATCTTTGGGATTTTTTTCTTCAAGGAAAGCTGTCTGAAATATGAATGCCATATCCCTCTCCAAAATCAGCCAAGATACAGAGATTTGATGACAAAGCTACATGTCACGGCATTTGGGGAATCATTTGTAGAATGTGGATGAGGAAACCACTGTAAAAGGTTGTTTTATTTGTCTTACATCCACTGAACTTGTGAGTTTTTGGACAGTTTGTGTTTGAATTAGTTTGTGAGATGTTAAAATAGCCAGAGCTTCTCACCCTCATTGATCTTATGCTTGAGGATACTCCAAAGGTTCTCAATAGGATTGAGGTCAGGGGAGGATGGCGGCCACGCCATTACTTCCTCTCCTTTTATCCCTTATAGTAGCTTTTTTGTACTATGGCGGGAAGTGGTCAATCAGAATCTCAACATACTTTGCAGACCTTTTTTACACCTTCAGCTCTCCTCCTATGATGTCACAGCCTAGTTGGAAAAGGAGGCCCATCCACCATTCATCTACCATCCATCTGGAGCATCCAGGGTTGCAGGAAACTTTAGTCCTCATTTGTTTTTC
This sequence comes from Danionella cerebrum, assembly GCA_007224835.1. NCBI lineage: Eukaryota > Metazoa > Chordata > Actinopteri > Cypriniformes > Danionidae > Danionella > Danionella cerebrum. Next base: position 84,179 of record SRMA01026670.1, read on the forward strand.
TGCCAAATTGAGCCATTTCTGCTCGTGAGCATTAGTTAGCATCGGCCGAGTGGAGGACTCTGGAGGACTTTACACCTTGATGTGATCTGTTAGCTGCTATGCAATGGCATGTTACCACCTGCTCTCTTGATCCAATGCATAAACTCATCCATGCTCTGAATAAACTACAAGTCTAATAATCACGTTTAGGTTTTTGTGAAATATCTAATGCTTTCATACCTCACCCAGGCCATTGAACTATTTCATACTTCGCAGACAGATCCTTTTTTTCCCCCAGATTGCTTGAATATGGTGCTCTGCTTAATATTGTGCACACCAACCTTTATTACTTTAATATCCGTCACATGTGTCCGAGATTGTTTTCAGTGAGCAAAGAATGTCACACTGTCATAAATGTTGTAAAGTTGCAGAGTTGAATAAATGGAACATCTGCTCTGCTACACTTAAAAAGAAAACAAAGTTGTGTTTTTAACAGCATACCGTTATATCAAAGAGTGTGTAATAAAAGCCATATCTTATCCAGTCGTCCTCCGTCCGTGAGCCCTGAGCATTAACACACAGTTTGTTTGTGTATGTTCTCCCTGAGAGAGAGACGAAGCTCAGTTCGGCTTCACAGCTGCACTCTAGGCTGCCACAGGGTCAACAGCCGTGCTCTGATTGGCTGCAACTCCATCCAAACTGCAAAGAAAACACGGTTGTCTTCCAGAGGAGCGGTGGCTCTGAAAATCATAATTGATGGCAGAGTTTCGCTCAATCAAATATAGTCTTAACCCTTCCACCCAGAGTAATCACCGGCCTGAAACTAATGAAGCTTGTTCCAGATATTTTATTTATTTATGTAAGGGTGTGCAACTCCTAAATTATCACTTTGTTTGTGATAATGAACAGACAACATAGAAATTTGAAGTCTGATGCTTAGAAAATATGAAATAAATACAACTTTTGCTTTCTTATGTTTATTCAACATATACATTACAAAAGAAATGCATTCCAGGAAAAAAAAGTCTAGGAGAAGTCTAGGAACGGAAACTTGGATTTATAGTCGATTTTGTTAAATCTCTCCTAATCGTAAATCAAATATAACCCAAACCTGATTCACCTACAGTCCTGTTAACTATCTAGCCATCCTTGAAGAGGCCATTGATGAGAATTAGTTTTTTTTTGGCGATAAAAATACAAGGAACAATGTGACCCTGACCGAGTGACAGCATTAGCTACAGAAAACCTAGCAAGCTAACAGCTTCTCAGGATTAAAACTGGGATGTCTTCATAAAATCCCCTTTTAAATTACAACCAGGCGTCAAGTTTTTGTAGGCCTTTAAAATAAGTTTTGTGTAGCTTCCCGATGTTACAATCCGGAACATATAAATGTCAGGAAATCCATTTTTTTGGCCAAATCTCTTTTTGTAGAAAGCTGGTCGTCTGTAAAACCGGGAGAATCTCAGTTGAGTCCAAATCTTAATCGTATAATCATTAGAATATCCTAAGTTTCTGTGCCATTTATCACTAATTTAATGTAGCTTCTGTATTTTGTAGGCCTCTACTTATTTAACTGTATATTTTGTATCAAACTGTATCAAATAATGTTAGCATGAAAAGGCGAAGAGCTTTATTTGTTTAGCTGCTTCTCATGATGAACATAAGCACCCTTGAGCTTCTAAAATAAACCGGCTCCTCATCCATATAACTAGCAAATGTGTCCATTTGACTCAATTATCAAGTGATTATTCCCAGATGAAGACAGCGATATAGAAGTGGTAACTATATGACGTGATGCGATATCCATTATTCCCTTGCTTGCATTACATGACTATAACCTTCCTTTAAATTCTTTTGCATTTATTTTAGCAGTAAAATGTACATCAATGCTGTGAGGCGAGTTCCATCTTTTATTGGCGCTCTGAATTTTGTGCTTGTTTCCTTTTGTTTATAGACTCAACGTCTGTGATGGGTTTACAGGTGATAAAGGCAAAACCATAAGCCCTCTAATCGTAAATATCACTTGCCACAGTAAGCTCTTTTTGGCTTATTTATGAACTCTAGTTCGAAGGCGGAAACTCTTCTGGTTTTCAATCCAACGGGGAACAATTTACAACAGCGGAGAACGGGAAAGGCAGTTTCACAGGCAAAACTGTCATGTTTAAAATATAATGATGAGCCATAACATCGTAAACAATTTATAGATGTTAGGGATAGGGAAAAGTATTTTGCAGACAATATTTCAAATCTTGATTACAGAAAAGATGTTTGCACGTTCATGTAATCCATGATCATTGGATTAACTGAAATCATGCCTGATGAAAATTATATTACAATATATTAAATGAAATTTATATATTATAAAATTTAGCATTCCGTTAGAATTGCTTTAAAAATCTATATTTTTTTTATTAATAAACCAACTCAGCGAATGAACAAAAGAGAATCTAAATAATATTAATATTTAATGTTCAATGACCCACCACCATGCTTGACTGTTGCCTGCCGGCATGTATTATTACCTTCAACCTTCAACTACTTCTACTACAGCCTTGACTAATCAGTTCAGAGCACCTGCTGCCATTTCTGGTGCATTTGTGCCCCCCACTTTCTAAGTTTTGGTTCATATTAGAGTCAGCACATCTATGGCCTTCAACGTCATCCATTTCTTGGTGTTTCTTAAAAAGAACTGGAAAAGCACATCTTGAAACCCCAGTCTGTTTTGAAATCTACAATGTGTCTTTCTCAATCTCACCTTGGGAGCAGGGTTTGACTGTTCCTCATCCAGTTTTAAGCATCTTACACAGCTGTTTCTCTTTCAGGTCATGATTAGGTTTCAACCTATAAAAATAGCAGGATGTAACATAACCAATATACAAAGAGTTAATAAAATTACCCTGTTTGTATCAGGACTTAAACCTGTTATTTCTGCTGGAATGTAGGTGTTCTATTAACATTAATGTGAATGTGTTATGGGCAACCCTCCAAGATGGTAAGGGAAGGGTTAAACAAACTCAAATGCACACACACAAGATGGAGTCAACTCTCATTTAATAAATAAATAAATATAACAAATAAACACAAACACCCGTGGTAGGGCAAAACCTAACATAAAATATACTGAACAAAACTAAACTAACTCAGAAAACAAAAACAGGAAAAACATTAACTCAAAAGACAATCAACGATTGTTAGCCAGCCGGCTGCTGGGGAGCAAATACAAAATATATAAACTTTTCAAAAACCTGAGCAGAGACAGATCATAAGAACAGGCTTACCAGAACAGAACAATATTACTAATAATGAACCCGCACCAGGAAGGGGGAGCAGGGGCCTTAAGAAGGCAGCCGGTCAACGAGGGAACAATTAACCAGACATGAGAAACAGGTGGGGCACATGAAGGCAATTAACAAAGACACAGGATGAAAACACACACAGGGGAAGAGGCCAGAATAAAAGGTACAAGAAGGTGGAGACACAGACAGAGAGGAAGAGCAGGCAGGAAGGGGCAGGAACAGAAGAGTTTGCAAAATAAAAGACTAAGGAAATAACAAAATAAAAGTAACTGGGACAAGAACCTAACATAATCCCCCCCATAAGGGGTGGCTTCCAGACACCCCAACAGAATCTAAAAAGGAACAAGACTGAACATAAATAAATAAATAAAACAGGACGGAGCCCGGGATCCTGTAACCCATAAAGGGGGCAAAAGCACACAGGATCCACACAATGGGTCAGAGAATAAGGGCTAGGGAGACTCTGACAGACAAGGGGGAGAAGACGACCAAGGAGGCGCAGGAAGGGTGAGCCAGGGGACAATCAAAGAACAGGAAGACAAGGCAAACAAAGGGGACATAGAACAGGCAACAAGGACAGAAATCATAATAAAATAATCCCAACACAACTTGAGTCCAATTCCGGTGGCGCCAACCTTGGCTTGGAGGATCCAACCATACCGAGCAGGGCCAAGGAAAGGAGCAGAGGTGACTTCTGCTGCAGGCGCCAACACAAAAGACACCAGACCAGGGATAAGCAGTTCAGGAACTGGGAGAAGGTCTTGTTGTATCAGAGGTGGGGATCCACTCACTAGGTTCCCTGGGGGCCAAGCTGGAGACAGAGCCGGAACCAGGGTAGAGTCGAACCCCATCAGGCTAGGCAGCAGGAACTCAGGAACCCACAGGAAAGGACACAACCAGGACCCTAAGGTGAGGCTGTAATTGCATCCTGCAGGGATGGAGGATGCAATCGAGAGGCAGGGAGAAGCTGCAACACGGACAGCTCCAGACACAGCATGTGCAGGTTCCCACACCACCAAGGAAGATGCAGGCAACAGGCACTCCAGAAGACTCCAACCCTCGAACAGATGGTTACAGCTAGCCGAGGAAGAGGGCCCCACAGAGAAGACCCCAGGAATCCTTTGCAACACTGCACCTAAAAGAGAGCAGAGGGTGTGATGCGCCAGAGGGGCAGCAACACCAGAGGAGCCAGGGCAGGCATCAAAGTCAGTGACCACAAAAAGGGGGCATAGAACTAGATCCAGGACAGATGCTGATCCAGTGGTGCAGATAATCAGGGATTTGGACAATGGGGATTTGGCGGAACACAACTGATAAATAGGGGGTAGGATCTCAAGGACACAAGCATTCAGTGACAGGGGGGTACAGTGGCCGGGGGATGTAGATTCCGAACCTGTGCAAGAACTCCATGACCGACAGACAACCTCCACTCCCATGCGTGAACTACGGGAGCTCCTGTAGACTGCTCGCTCAGCTCCTGTGCGTGAACTACAGGATCTCGGGCAGACTACTCGCTCAGTGCCTGAAGTATGGAAACTCTGGAAGGCAGCTCGTAATGTTCCCGTGCGTGAACTACGGGACTTACGGGGGACTGTGATCAGAATACCAGTACATGAGGTGCAGAATCTCAGGTAGACAGCGCCATTAATTACCGTGCGTGAACTAATGGATCTCGGGCAGGCTACTCGCTCGGCTCCTGTATGAGAAGTAATGAAACGCTGGGAGACAGTTCCTATTGTTCCCGTGCGAGAACTACGGGACTTACGGCAGGCAACTCTCTCGGTTCCAGTGTTTGAGTTACAAAATCTCCGGTTGACAGCTCTTGTAATTCCTGTGCATGAACAGTGTCTTTGGCAGACTGCTCCATTAGACCACGTGCGAGAACTACGGGATCTACGGGGGACTGTGTTCAGAGTTCCAGTACGAGAGGTGCAGAATCTCAGGCAGACAGCTCCTTTAATTTCCGTGCGTAAACTACGGGAACTCTGGCAGACTGCTCCTTTGATTCCAGTGCATAAACTACGGGACCTCTGGTGGACAGCATGATGCACAAGAAGAGCTGGTGGCACTAGAAGTATCCAGGGAGCTTGGATGAACAAGGGCAATGGGGGCGAGCAAAGGGCATGTAGAACGGGGGAAGCTGGCAATGGCAAAAGTGTCTTGGGAGCGCAAACATACAGGCGCAATGGAGGCGAGCAAAGGGAAAGGCGCTCAGGAGGAGCAGGCAATGCTAAAAGTGTTCTGGGAGCACAGATGCCCAAACGCATTGGGGGCGAGCACAGGGCACGACGCTCAGGGGGAGCTGGTAATGCTAACAGTGTCCTGGGAGCACAGATGCTCAAGCGCATAGGGGGCGAACAAAGGGCATGTCGGACAAGGGGAGCAGGAAGGGCCAATAGGGCTTGGCAATTGGTGTCAGAAAACTTAAAGAAATAGCACATTAAACAAAATGAAAATCTTACAAGAACAAAAAGGCAAAAAACTACATAATGCCCAAAAATTATTATCTCAACAAAAACGTGAGGGCCAGCACAGGAACATGTTGACTGGGAACCCTCACAAAGCTGCTGACAGGCAAGTGCACTGGAGACATCTCCGTCCAGTGACTGGGCAGCAGATTCCACTCCTCTAGTCTGCGCCGGAACAGCAGACACAACAGCATGGACAGGGACCACTTCAAAGGGAACAAGACCAACTCCAAACAGACAAGATTCAGGGGTAACTGAATCCAGGGGGCACACAGGGCTAGACCTAGAGGACTTGAGCCATACAGAATCCTCCACCGTTCCAGGGTTCTCCTGGAGCGCAGTGTCATCACAGGGGTCAGCAGGCACAACATCGGGCAAGGCAGCAGAGCGCTGACTGGTGGGGTGGCCAAACCCAGGGAGGAAAATCTTCCGGCTCTGACTTCTTCTTCCACCAGCCTGAGAATCCAGGCAGGGACGGCGTTGCTGGGGACCGATGCGGGGTGACCAAAAACGGATGACGTGGCAGGCAGAGGTGGTTCTGGACAACAGGAAACTTTGTTACAGACGAGGTAACTGGACAAAGGGTTCACAGACAAAGTATCATCGTTGAAGTGGGGGGTACTGTGGGCTGATGGGGAGTGGCTCGCTGGATCCTCGCTCTGTCTGTGTTGGGACGGAGTGGAGAACACAGCGGTAGAAGGAAAGTTGACGCAAGAAGAGGCGGTCTCACTCAGAGCAACTGGAGGTGAGAGATCAGCTGGCTCAACCGGGTGGCGTATGGAGTAGATGTGACCAAAGGCCCTCTCAAAAGAATCGGGTCCCTCCATCACATTCATCACTGACCTGATAGTCTCCCAAATCGAATAGTCACCATCCTCAAGAAAAATACTTGCTGAGACAGGATAATCCAGACCGGAACAGAATAGCCGGATGACTTCATGCTCCTCTAATCCATGATCATTCAGGGCGAGGAGCAGGGAGGCTGCATATATTCCTATGGGACGACCAGCTTGTTTAAGACTGGAGACATCAGGGTTAGCTGGCACCACACGGCAGGGAGCTGAAGAAGGAGGCCGAGGCTTGCGTCCACGAGAGTGACCCATGATTGCAAAAAAAATAGTGTGTGCTGAGTTCTTCAGAATGGCGGGTTCATTCTGTTAGGGGCAACCCTCCAAGATGGTAAAGGAAGGGTTAAACGAACTCAAATGCACACACACACAAGATGGGATCAACACTCGTTTAATAAATAAATATAACAAATAAACACAAACACCCGTGGTAGGGCAAAACCTAACATAAAATATACTGAACAAAACTAAACTAACTCAGAAAACAAAACAGGAAAAACATTAACTCAAAAGACAATCAACGATTGTTAGCCAGCCGGCTGCTGGAGAGCAATACAAAATATATAAACTTTTCAAAAACCTGAGCAGAGACAGATCATAAGAACAGGCTTACCAGAACAGAACAATATTACTAATAATGAACCCGCACCAGGAAGGGGAAGCAGGGGCCTTAAGAAGGCAGCCGGTAAACGAGGGAACAATCAACCAGACATGAGAAACAGGTGGGGCACATGAGGGCAATTAACAAAGACACAGGATGAAAACACACACAGGGGAAGAGGCCAGAATAAAAGGTACAAGAAGGTGGAGACACAGACAAAGAGGAAGAGCAGGCAGGAAGGGGCAGGAACAGAAGAGTTTGCAAAATAAAAGACTAAGGAAATAACAAAATAAAAGTAACTGGGACAAGAACCTAACAATCCTTTAAAAAAAGACAGTTTTTGTCTTTTTTTAAATAAAAACACAAAAAGCAAAACTGTAGAATTAAAATAATCCTTTTCAAGGAATGTGCATCATTTAAAAAAAGTAAGTAACTTTTACACTTTT
>SRMA01026671.1:0-21354 GCA_007224835.1 Danionella cerebrum
TATTTAAAACCACATGTTGCAAATGATAACAAATTAAAATTGCAAGTAAATATCATACAAAAGCATTTGAAGTTTAAGATTTTTTTTTTTTAAGTTTAAGTTACTTCCCACTAGATAATCTCATCCAAAAATACGGAACTAGACACTCCACAGTGAGCCAGGGTGGGATTTCCCCAGCTTCGTCTGGAGTCATCCAAAACCCAGTGACAGTTTGTTGTTTCCACATTGTGTAACCTAAACCCCCTCAGAATGGACTATCACTGGTGCACCTTTTACAGCTGTAAGCTGATCGGGACGGTAATAGACAGCTGGAGTGAATGACTCAACTTCTCTCAGGCTAAGTTTTGGCTTCAACAGCCTCCTGACAGAAACGAGTTAACATTTACTTTTACACCAAAACTCCTTCACTGTTTTCATTCCTAGCTTCACAGCGGACAATCTAGCACATGCCAGATTTACATTGGATGGTGAAACGATGACAAAAATAAGCTTCCAAGTTCTGAAATTTCAATATATTACTTCCAAACATCACATGCATCTTTCAGCAGCACTAAAGTACGAATATGCGTTTACAGTTGAATTTGAGAGCGACTGTGCAGCAGGTTCCCACTGCTCAAGTGCTTTTACCCTGCAAAGCCAGCACCTTAGTGTGCACAGAGCGATCAGATCCAGATGGTGTGGGTTATGACCTTCACGGGGCCAACCAAGCTGATCTACTGTCACTCAGTGCTTTCTAGAGTATATATGCAATTTAAAAAGTGTAAAAGAGAAGATGAGAATGATGTATGTCAGTGGAAAAGAAGCTCACACCCGTATTCTTGCAATCCTTTTGCATTGATGACAGATCTGTCTGCTGTTTGATGGTTTGTGGTTAGCGACACACATTCGCGGGTGGTTTTGGGGATGGTTCCAAAACACAAGTATAGAAAAGCCACATTTTAAAAGTACTAAAAGTGTCATGGTATCTGCTGTTGAAAACTATTCTTTTAAAATAAAACATTTTTGTAATTTTTATTTTTTTAAAGAAAGGGGGCGTCAAACACATTTTTTGTGGATGGCATACACTATGCAACAACAGTTAATAGTCATATTCTTATTTATGGCGGCACGGTGGCTCAGTGGGTACAAAGGGTAAGAAGGGAGAAAGGGAACAAGCTAGGGGTGTAACGGTTCACAGGGATGTACTGAACCATTTCGGTGCGGCCTGTTCGGTTCGGTACACTCGCGTACCGTTTCTGTATATTTTTTTTATTAAATAATATAAATTTATTATTAGCGGTTAATATTATTGGAGCGGAACAATGTTCTTAGGCGAGTTTCCGCATGGACGCTATTGAGTGACCCACAGTAGAGCCTACAGGTAGCTGTGAGAAATGGCAACAGCGAAAGAGAAGCCAGAGCTTGAAGATCCTTACACCTCACTACGGTCTCCTGTTTGGGAACACTTTGGCTTCTCTGTTAAAATACATAACGGGGATAGAGGAGTGGATAAATGTAAAGTTGTAAGCCGACATTGTTCCACGGAGATCGGGTATGTGGCAGGCAACACATCTAACATTTTCTACTGCTGGAGATATTGTCACTGCAACAAGATCTGTGCTCTCTTCAGAAAATGTGGATAGGTTAATCTTTTTAGCCAAAAACTTAAAACTTGAATAGTTAGCTTTGTTGATATACAAGCCGAAGCTGTTGCTGAAGTTTTCAGGTCCTAACTAGTTGCAGTATTTCATTTTTTATTTAAAAAATGTGTATTTCTTTATAAAGAGTGCAATTTATTTAAAATATCACCCAAATGTGTCACTTTTATTTATTTTATGCAAGAATTCTATTGTGTATTGGCAGCTTTTCAAAATAAAGATTTTGTAAGTTCTTATTGATTGGTACAGAAAATGAACTGAACTGAACTCTCCAAGACACTGTACCGAACCGAATACGATTTATTCTTTATTGTGAATGAATCACTGAAGGAAGGAAAATTATGAACGTTTTGTAACGCAGTAAACCAAAGCCAGTAGAGAATTGTACTAGCAACATAAATATTGTGAGTTTGAAAAAAAAGCAGGAACTGAAAAAAAATAATTCTCTGAAATTTGGATTGGTGCCAAAAAATACCTAAAAGAATATAGCTGCTAAAATGCGATACGGGTGGTTGACAAATGACACAAATCTGATTGTCTGTGTGCTTAACATCTCTAGGAAATCCTTGACGACAGTAACTTCAGGTAACTAGTAGAACCAATTTCACTGCATGAGAAATGTTATTTCACGGTAACGATATCTTTCACGATATTGCTTTATAAAGGTACTTTGGTAGTTATTCCATAAAATTTACAAAAGAACTTTATCTAATAAATAAGCTTGAATATAAAAAAAAGGAATTGGTCGCTTTTGATGACTTTGTTTTTAATTTTTAACCTGATAAACAAATTATGACTAACTGAACATCATTTGCACTGTATTTTACATTTCACAGCTTGACGCGGACAGAATTTACTATAGTAATCTTTTCTCAACTAACTACAGTATCTAAAGGGAAGTGCTGATGGGGACACGACACTGATTGGGCGAGGAGGGAATTTAGAGGAGGGGATTAGACACGGGTGTAGTGGATGATAGATTGATTGGAATGGAACAGAGAAGGGGTGAAGAAACAGAAACACAGGCCTGACAGCAAGTCAATAGGAGTGGAGCTCAATGCAAGATTTAATCCACAATGCTAACAGAACATATAGCGATATTTATTAGGGGTGTAACAATATATCGCAGCGGTCACAATATGTATCGTGGAGCTACTGGGAGATATCGTCTAGGAGCTGAGGTGAATTTGCTTCTTGGATTGTGATTCTAGTCACTTCTGAAACTTCTATACCTTGTCTGTTTGTTTACTAGGAGACAATTACTCATATTTGAAAAAAAGAATGATAATAAAATTAGCTCTCTATCACTTAAAGATGACTTAACGTAAACTTTAACACTGACCCCTAGTGGATGGATGGTATCAAATGCGCTCATACAAATCAAACTAGACCCTAGCCCTCTTAACTTTGTGGTCTCAAAACAATTCAAGTTCCCTTTTTTCCAATGACGGTTCGTTGTATAAACAATAAATGTTTCTATTTTTAGAAAAAAATAGTGATGTATATCATATGGTAGACGTAATATCGAGGCATGCATCGTGAACAGAGTGTATCGTTAGAATGCAAATCTCAAAATCAATGAAAGCTAGATTGTATTCAAAGCTTTCAAATCAAGGATGTGATGTTAAAAAAATGCTCTGATTTTTTTAAGATAACACAAAACACTAAGGAAAACACTGAAAAGTAACATCTTGTAATAACCTCCAGTCTCATTGGATGATAATAACAACATTCACATCTCCATAATCAAATGATGATATAAAACTAGATTTCTGCATTCAACACAATGTCTTTATGGTTATCAATTTCATTTATGAATGCAAATCACAAGTGGCTTGCAGTGACAAGCTGTTACTGATGAATTAATTATGTGCAAATGTAATGCAGACAGAGTTCATCTGATAGGCACAGAGTGGGATGTGTTTGAGGTCAGAAGGGAAATAAAAAGAGTCTGTGGTGAAGGCTGCATACCGTTTCTCTCATATTCTCCTTCCTCTCTCCTCTGCTGCCTTCTTGCTAGGTGATCGGGTTTCTCCATCAGCCGAATAGGTGGGGCTTGATCAATGGCAGGAAACTAAAGGATCAAATGGTAATACATCAGAATGAGCCTGAGCCATTGCCAGCACACACACAAACCCGTGATGGAGGCCTACGTGACCACAGAAATAGTAACCTGCACCCGGACACCGTCAGCAACCTTCATCTGTGCTCTACAAGACCGCAAATGATGCATCTACTCTCATCCACACTCCCTCTCCAGCTCAATCGCCTAAAGCCTTGCAAAGTGTGATTTACAATTCTGAAATCACTGTTATTCATTGTTTTGATGTATTTTTCAAACCGAATTAGCTCCGTATTCATATGAGAATCGTCTGTAACTCTGTACCACTGATGTAAAGCAATAAAATCGGATTACTGTATATTGAGGACTCAATACAGGACTAATTATCTGACTAATTATCCTGAATTACTTTAATTTAGTGATATGAGCTTTAATGGGATGAAATTTTCAGCGTGAATCCATTTCTAAATCACTTTATTATTTCCATCACTGCAATTGCATTATGTTTAGGCTGTTCATTTGCTGTAATTAAAATTTTATAGTGAGTTTAATATATTTGTATTCTTGGGTTTCAGAACTTTGAGCAGATTAAATAACCATAGAGAGGCCAAAAATGATTTTATATTAGAACATTTTAGTGTTGATTTATTTCATTTGATTATTGTACAATTATTTATGTACCAATATCTAAATCTGGCGTGTAAAGTATAGACACTGCAAACAACTAAAAAATAAATATACTGTTTAGAAATGTGCAAATTCAAAGACAGAGTCATTAATGCATTAAAATAAAATGTACACCTTAAAAATTAAGGATAAAAATAACCGCATGTTTTTGGGATTGTCGAGGGAAACCGGAGTACCCGAAGGAAACCCACACAAGCACAGGGAGAACATGGAAACTCCTTCCAGGAAGACGACCGGTGAGCATCGAACCGACAACTTTCTAACTGGAAAGCCACAGTTCTACCCACTGCACCACCGTTGCCGCTAATTATTTCATGTTTCACTAAATGTTTTATAATAACATTCACCCTAACACCAGATTGGCTACTTTGTCAATGTCAGATGGATGGATCCTAACACCTGATTGGTTACCTTGTCAACGTAAGATGGATGGATCCCAACTCCTGATTGGTTACTTTGTCAACGTCAGATGCCGTCGAAGCAGTTTAGTTTAGTTTAGTTTAGATTGGTTTAGTTTAGTTTAGTTTAGTTTAGTTTAGTTTAGTTTAGTTTAGTTTAGTTTAGTTTAGTTTAGTTTAGTTTAGTTTAGTTTAGTTTAGTTTAAAAAAAATATCTGGCTTGGGCGAGGACTTGAGCTGAAGATAAGCACATTACTGGACGTGAATGTTTTAATCGGGTCAGTTAAAGGCAGGTAATCGTAAGATAAATGCATTTATAGAGAGGGAGTTTACCTGGGAGCGTCGGGAATAGACGTGAAACAGAAGCACGTTTTTATCAGTCTCTCTCAGACGCATCTGTTCTGTAACCCAACACCGGCTTTTAACCCGAGCGGACAGTGTGACACGTGATGCTCTCCTCACTCCGCATCGTGTGAAAGGAGTTTTGATTGTAGAGCTGCGCCAACGCGCTGGAAATCCCGCGCTCACAATCACAAACACCTGAGTTTGTTCACGCGAGATTATCCGAATTTAACGTATAGGCAAACAAATCCTATTTAGAAAAAATGTATCCAAATTAAAATCCAAAGAGAAGAAAATCTAATCAAAATATAATGAAAATTTAAAAAAATTAGTAAAAAGAATAAAGAAATATAAATTTTATAATGACAAGTGTTTAATAATGACAAGTGTTGTTAGCTTGTGCTTTGTGTTACATGTGGTCATATTTATATATTCATTTATTTGTTTAATTATCACACGTTTTTAACGATTTACTTTTGGGTTATAGTAAATTTTGTTAAATAATTGGTTATATTATTATTATTATTATTATTATTATTATTATTATTATTATTATTATTATTATTATTATTACGCGTGTTTAAGCGTTGACACGTGCTTTATATTACATTATGTCACAATTCTTTATGTTTTATTCATACATTAATATATTTTGTATTTTATACCTTTGTATAGATTTCGTTTTACTAGCTTATTGCGAAGTGAGTAAGATAATGGGTACATTTTAATCGCTCCATTAATTACCAAAAACCACAAACATCGTTCGTGAAGGAGGCTGAAAGAAAAAATCTTATCGCACGTTTGTTTTTTTATCATGAATATCACGTGGAGCCAGAGTTCGATGATTCATCTGTTGAAATCAGGTTTTTTCTGAATCCGAGCCCAGCAATCTACAATGATAAGCTTTGAATTCTTAAAGGACGTGCTGACGTTCAGCATCGGGGTGATTTTGTTTCGGAGTGATGTGGTCGAAAGGACAGGACTCCCTTTTCGTCAGAGACTTGCATGTGCGCTGCCTTCAGAGCAACATGAGCCTGTTTAATAAGTTCAGTGTCACGATATTCATTACGACCTTCATATTTTACTTTAATTCACAGTTTAACCGTATGTATGCGTTTCCCTGCTGACTCTAAACTTTTATAATGAGATACAACTTTTCTTTAGTTTTAAAGTATGATGATGTACCATCAGGTTAAACTGGCTGTGACTCATCTCATTAGAATTACTAAAAATCTAATCTTTTCAAATTAATTTATCTGAGTTTGTTAAGTTTCATGCATTTTATCCAGAAACAACATTTCATTGGATTTGTTTTCAGATAAATTGAGCCAACCTGGGATTTATTAAACATATCAAATGGATGAAATGAAAATGGAAGAAATTGTTTATGTCCCTTCCATTTCAACACACAATGCACAATAAGGTAGGCTTTCAAGTGGCTCCATCTGAACAGTGTGGATGCCATGGTTGGCGGTTCGATCCCAGCCAGGTCCATTCTGACATTGTGCCCTTGGGCAAGGCACTTCACCCACATTGCCCTGTATGGATGTTGGGTATGTTTGGTGGGTGTGCTTATCAGCATCAGTGTGAGAATATGGAGTGAATGAATAATGCTCTGAAAATTCACAGTACCAAAGGCACAGAAGCACCACCACAGCATTACACTCTCACCACCATGTTTCACTGTGGAAATGTTGCTCCTGTCAAAGTTTGTGAAACTTTCCTTTTCCAGCCTCTTCTCTTGTTCTCCACTTTGTTGGTCTATTAAACGTCTTGATGATGGTCCGGATTGCAGTTCTTGACACATAAGTATTAACAATTATTTCTCTCAATTCCAAACTAATTTGTCTTGCTTTGTCATTATGGCAGTGCATGTTCCTTTACTTGTTCTTTTTCACTAATCCTCAGCTTAACCCCTAGAAGACCTTAGCCTTATTGAGCATTTTACTACTTTAGAATTTGCTCCAATAAATGACCTGAAATGTTTTTGTTTTTTTTTGTAGCAATGCTTGATACATTTTTTTATTATAAATATATATTTTTCAGAATAAGATTAGACAATAATTCCGTAAAATTATGTCAAAAAAATACAATTCCGAGTATAAACTTTTGTAGTTTTTTTACATAAAAAATTGAGAATGAACAGTTCTTATGTTTTGTAACAAAAATTAAAACAAATTACAAAATTAAATTCATAAATCCCCCCAAAAAAGCAAAGACAAGGTGAAAACTAGACAAACCTCTCCTAAACCTTATACACTGTTCCCAGTATCTTTTGTTCCATTGTGCTTTGTTTTATGCCAGAATTTTAACAAAAATACATGCCATATCACAGGTATTGTACTTCCAATGGTTAGCCCTTGTTTTCACCACTAGATAGCTCTGATTTGGGGTCTGTAAAAATGGAACTGGAAGACGATCGATTTGAATCACCTTGCAAATTATTTTATCAAACTCTTGAAATGTTAGTTTAAATCCAAAAATATCAAAGCTAGTAACCTTTTTGAAACCTACACATTCCTACTTAATTCAAAACAGACGCTGTGATTGGCAAACGCACCAGTGCTTGCAGAGACTTCTTAGTGTCGTTAAAGTGCTATTTGAATGTTTGATTAGGTAAATCATGCAAATTTAAGTTAGCAAGCCATTGGTTTAGGTAACAAGATAAAAAGTGTTTTTTTTCCTTAAGCCAATATTTACATTAGAATGTTTTTTGTTGTTTTTATAACTCTTTTATTTAAGCAAGTACCTGAAATCAGACTTTTCTGATCACTTAAGAAATATGGTAAAAAAATGCAAATTCACAGCGGACTAATAATTTTTAACAATTAAAGAAAATTATGAATAAAATCAAACCTGATTAGTTGAGAGAGCACATTCAAATTATAATCAATGAATACTTGCACGTAAGGCTCTTATAGTGTGTATTATATTAATTTAGTATTATCATTATTTACATTCTACGAACCAAGTGAATAAGTTTGTGAAACACCTTAAGCCCCAATCAAACTGAAATTACAAAATGAAAGTAGCACTTCCACATAATTACGCTTGTGTTTGCGATTCAGGGTTAGAAGGATAACAACAATAAACGGTGAAAGTTCCCCTGTTCACTAACTTTGTCAATTCACCCCGATAGCGAAGGAAGTATCTGTTTACTTTGTGATTACGATCATTTCGCTGTCGCAGGCCAGCAAATTCAAACCAGTCGTGAGGCCCGACGCCTTCAGACACCATGAAGCACACACGGCCGAACATGATTTCTTTATAGTGGCTTCAAAGTAAAACAAACATTTAGACCTAATTACAGAAAGCTCTGTATATTTTTCTGTCCATTTCCCTCTAACAAAAAGGGTATGTTTTAAGGCTCAAGCATGTCACACTTAAAGCGCTGTCTTACAAACTAGATCACACATTGCAGGACCTGACCCGAGGTCGCTTGTTTATCCACTGCAAATTCAGAGAGCTAAAAGGAGCCTTATTCGCGGCACATTCCAGATCACTTGAACTGTCATATTCAGTTTATTATTAAGAGCAAGCATCCCGACCGCTGACATGTTCTTTTATGCAAAAAGCACTCGTGTGAGGTTAAGCCTTATCCGGCTACATAAAAGCATAAGCAAGCTCGAATCTTGATTGTGTTATGATTCTCTGCTACTGTTTTTCTTATCAGTCCGTCAACATTTCATGTCAGGAAACAAGCCGGAGTGAGGCTTTTGGCCGTGAGCCATGTAGAAACCCACACATGTGCAAAGGCTGAGATCTGGACAGTGTCCCCATGGCCAGAGAAGGATGTGAGCAATTACCAATTCTCAAAACACTACTTTACCAGAGTTAAATTATATTACATGCCTTGCAAACACACTCTCTCTCTCTCTCTCTCTCTCTCTCTGTGTCACTCTCTCTCTCTCTCTTTTTCTCCCAGGCCGCACTGAATCCCTGCCACTTTCTACAAGCACAGCCCCCTGCAATTAACCAATCATCATTACCATCATCATCATTACCATCGTCATCATAAACCCACTGAACGTGCTTCGTAAAGGTTATTTATGCTCATTAACACCAGCCAGAGTTTTGTTTCTCTCTTGTTTTAATGTATTTTTAAGATGATGTCACAACACAGGCTCTACAGATGAAGTGTTTCAAGTCTTTCATATGTGAACCATGGTGTACTTTAAAAAAAGGTTCTTTGCTGGGTTAAAGGTGCTATGTTGCACTTTCCCGCCTTAAAGAACCCCTTAAGCTCTTTTTGGTTCATCACTGGTTCTTTGTTGGTTTCAAGGTGCTATATAGTACATTTTAGCTTTAAAGAATCCATTAAGTTCATTTAAGTTCTTCACCAGTTCTTCACTGGTCATAAATACTTGTCATTAATATCAAAGTTTATTTATTTCATACATTTGATGGTTGGTTCTAATTTTTTTTTTCCTTTTTCCAAATCAGACACATCAAAGTTTTTCCAGCTCTCCTCATAGACCCTCTTCCATTCTAAGTTTGTCATTTCAAGTGTAACATTTTTAATTGATAATGTAAAGAAAACCTGAAATTTTGTCTTGAACATGAGAACCATTTTTTTGTCAGGAACCATTTTGATGACATTAGCTGCACTACTTCTACCCTCTCATTCAATTGGAGAGCGGGACCATTATAATTTTCCATTGTTGGTAGATAATGTGCAGCTGGTGTATGAGGGTCAACACTAGAAGACCAAATTCTACTTTATGTCACTTTCCCTGTCAAAAACCTGAGACAAAATCTCACTGACAGAAAACCTTTGCTTAAAGGCCCTTTTCAATCCTCATAGATCTCACAAGAATAAAGATTCCTCCTACCCCCATGTCATGTCAACTGCTAGAGGTCCTTGCAATACTACAGATATGGTTTTGTTGTTGTTTTTTTATTTTATTTTGATTATACTTTAAATGATTAACAATAAAAATATAGATATGAATTATAGCATATTATAGCAATTTCAATTTCACCCAAAACAAATATGTGTATGTTATTTATATATATTTTATACAGCTAAAAGACTTTGAAAAAATAATATGATGGTAATTTTATGTTTACCAAGTTCTCCCCATTAAATTAAACCTCAAGGATAAGGAGGATTAATTAATTTGAAAGAGACCTTCAACTCTGGGTTTTATCTTCCTTTTCGATGTCAAAATGTATTTGCAGCTCCTAGTGTTTTCTTTTCTGTGGAAACAGGGTTCAAAGTGGGTCTTTGGGTGTTAAAGGTTGCGACCCCTGGTCTTGGTGATGTGATTGGTTGGTCAGTCCATCAATAACGATCGATTGATTGATTGATTGATTGATTCTGTGGGCAGGTGTCTAGTTACCAGGTGAAATACAATCTCAAAGAGGAGTGCCTAATTCCATGTAATGCAGAGACCAGGGAGCTGGTGTTTAATTGGCAAAAACACCAATTATTTCCATTATTAATTTTCCCATTGCATACTTAAATTCTTGAAACAAATGTGATAATACATTTAATGAAATTCTTAGATTTTAAAACGTTTTCAAATCAGTTTAATCTCCAATGACGCTTTCAACATTGAGATGTAGCACTTGGTAATACATGATATTTGTAAAACTTATGTTTTTATTCAGTTTCATTTTACAATGTTGTTTAAAATTACGATGCATGTCATAGCATGAACATATTAGAATTATATGCCTCCAATGTTGGTGGTATACAGCTGTCACCGAAATATTATGATAATCCATTATTATGAAGATGCTGTAAGCAAGGTTCAAGATGGTATCATAGAAAATACAGCTTTATTAGCTTCAAAACACCTTGACAGCTGACAGAGAACAAAGGAGAGGGGGAGGAAGGGAAAAGAGAGACTGAAAAAGTGAAGCAGCTCTTTCAAGGTTTAGAAAAGAAGACAAGACTCTCACTTATAGAACCTAGGTGTGGTGTAACTTCCTGTTTGTGATCAAAATTTTCTATTACACATCCTTTTTTTACTGAAAAAAAAGGTCTTAAAGGTACGGCATGCACATCATTTGTACATTATTTAACAACTATATTGCCATATTTGGCTAACAAAACACAGAGATCCTGCCCAACTTACTTTTCCTTTCTTTTAAGGTCTTTTAACCTTTCTCCAATCACATGGATCATATTGGCTCAGGAAACCTGAAGGAAGCTGGGTGCGTTTAATTAAACGTATTTTGTAAAAAAATAAAACTATCCATTGCCTACATTCCTCAGCACCCCAATCCCATCTTTATATCTCTTTTTAATACCTCTCCCTTTTCCTCTTTCTCTTTTTCCAGTCATAAAACAGTGCTAGGCTGTTAGATGAAGGCTGAGGTTGTGAAACCTTACCCTCATCATCAGCCGGTACAGTAGAGAGTCAGACTCACCCTCCTGGTGTAACAAGGCATAAAAACACTGTTGCATGATAAGGAGCTACCCAGGGGCTTTGAACATTTTATTAGTATCTATAAAAGAGGCACAGGACGAAGGACACCCTGTCTATAAAGTTCTAATGCGGGATCAATTAAGATGGTCAAGCTGCAGAAAGAGACTTTTAGAGTGTAGGGTTTTAACACGAACTTCATCCTTTCACACCGACCTTAACATCACACGTCTGAGAGATGAAGTCCAGACTTAACTCCAGTGAAAGAATAAAATCATGTATAACAAAACTATTTTTTAACTATTTTAACAAAACTAACACAAGTAGGGGTGTAACGGTACGCTAAAATCGTATTCGGTTCGGTACAGTGTCTTGGAGAGCTCGGTTCGGTTAATTCGGTTCGGTACAAAACAATTAGAACTTACATAATCTTTATTTTGAAAAGCTGCCAATACACAATAGAATTCTTGCATAAAATAAATAAAAGTGACACTTTTGGGTGATATTTTAAATAAATTGCACTCTTTATAAAGAAAAGCACATTTTTTTTAAATAAAAAATGAAATACTGCAACTAGTTAGGATAGATAGGATAGATTAACCTATCCACATTTTCTGAAGAGAGCACAGATCTGGTTGCAGTGACAATATCTCCAGCAGTAGAAAATGTTAGATGTGTTGCCTGCCCGATCTCCGTGGAACAATGTCGGCATACAACTTTAAATTCATCCACTCGTCTATCCCCGTTATGTATTTTAACAGAGAAGTCAAAGTGTTCTCAAACAGGAGACCGTTTTTAAGCTCTGGCTTCTCTTTCGCTATGTCCATTTCTCACAGCTACTCATGCACCTCTACTGTGTTTCACTCAATAGCGTCCGTGCGGAAACTCGCCTAGGAACATAGTTCCGCTGCGCTTAATATCGCACTAATAATACATTTATATAATTTAATAAAAATACCGAATACCGAAACGGTACGCAAGTGTCCCGAACCGAACAGGGCGTACCGAAACGGTTCAATACATCCCCGCGAACCGTTACACCCCTAAACACAAGGCATGTCAATGCAGAAATGAACACAGTATAAAACATAAAACATTTTTCAAAAAGTCTCTTTTTAGGAATAGGCATTTCTTTATTTTGACTTTAAATACTTAAATATTCAACATACAATTGTGGTCAAAACTGTTCGCAAGAAAATTTTCACAGAAAAATATTGCATTACAACATGCTTAGCATTCTTTCAAACATATTTTTTTAAAGGGAGGAAAAAAAACTTATCCGATACAAAAATGCCAAAAAACTTCTCTCATATTGGAAGGGAACCTTTTTCCACCAACAATGTTAACAACCCCACACTGGTTTTTAATGGGAGTTACATCTGAACTCATAGATGGCCACTGCAGCTCTCCAGCGCCTTGTTGCCATCCATTTCTGACATGTTTTGGGTCATTGTCTTGCTTAGAGAACTTGGATGTAAAACCAGCTTTCTGGAACGGGCCCTACAGTATATAATCTTCAGATTAAATTGCGCATTGTACACTGTCAAGCCACCAAACATCATTAAACCTCCATCATATTTTACTCTAGGCACTATGTTCTTTTCTTTGTAGACCTCATTGCATTTTTGGTAGACAGAAGAATGATGTACGTTACCAAAACGCTCATTTTCTCTGAAGGCTTTTGACTTACTCAAATACATTTGGGCTAACTGTTAAATGTTGCACTGACACAAATGGGTTGAATGGGTGTGTTGCTAAAAGAATGCGACAAAGTAAATGCCACAAAGTAGCCGCTTACAATATACCAAATATCTCACAGATAAGCCTCCAAACTTCTGCAACAAAGTTTTTGCAGCAATGAGACCAAAATGTATTGGTTTTGGAGAGTCCAAACGTCCTCATTAAGAGAGGAGTCAAAATGAACAGAACACCATGCCCACTGTAAAACACGGAGGCAGGTCACTGATGTTTTGGGGATGTGTGAGCTCCAAAGGCATAGGAAAGGTGGCCAAACACTGCATGAATAAATGAGTTTCGGTCAAGTGAATTCCTGTAAACTCTTCTGCATTTCTGAGCTTTAACCAAGTTCAGGAACTTGATAAGAGGAGTTCTGTGTCAATAGAAAACTTCAAGTGAGACCCTGCACTTCACCAGCCAGTTGTTACCATGGTAATCTCTTCTCAAAGAGAGCCCACTTTAATACCTTTACTTTGGCGTCTTACCATGGTAATCTTTCCTAAAGGAGAGCCCACTTTCACACCTTTGCAGCCCCCTGCAGGTGGCCCATTATTTTCATCTCCCCCCCTGAGCTCAGTCTCTACAGCTCATTTACTTATTAAAAGCCCTTCACCTGGCTAGCTCTGATGGTTATCACCAGACAGCTGCAAATTAGGAATTTTGGTGGTTTGACAGTGTTTTCTGCACTGGAACGTTACTGGACATTCCAAGTCGTCAACGATCAAAAACACAAGGCCAAGTCCAGGTGAAGGTTCTGGAGTGGCCATCTCAGTCTCCTGACATTACTCCTGGGAGAACTCACATGTGTTACACACATTGTAAGATTTGGAAGCTTTTTGCCAAGAAGAATGGGCTGCTTTACCAAGAGAGAAGATAAAGAACCTCACATCAGGCTGTCATTGATGTTAAAGGAGGAATACAAAATACTACGAGCTGGGGTATGTAAACTTTTAATCAGGGTAATTTGGAAAGTTTCTGTTATTATGATTAAAGAAAAGAGTAAACACAGTTGTTTGATATTAAATTACTTCTCCCGATCACTAACTACTAAACGTTTTTATGCTATAATTCATATTTTGCTAACTTATGAGGACAACTGTATTTTTTAGGCAGTTTCACATACTTCTCTGTATGTCATCAGACCTAATTAGACTGTATTAATCCATATGTTTTCCATCGCCTCCGCCTCTCTCTGTCAGGACACGGCGTGACAAATTGAATTACATCTCCAACATAAGGGCCATCTATCAAAAACAAAATTTTTCCTCTGCATGTTTATGGAAGACGATTCTAAACTGTTCCCGACCTGAAATGTTTATATCTCGAGTTTGGCTTGTGAACATTTTAGATGTCATCAAAACCACCTTGCTCCAGGGGTATAAATTGGTTCCATTTGTAGACTCAGAGGCTGGCCTGGACTGCAGGAGCTGAGTGTGGGGGAAAGCGAGATGCTGCAGAAAGAGACGAGACACTGTGGGCTTTTACAGAGGCTTTGTGATGAGTGAAAATCAGACTCAGGCTTCAGCGGGAAATCGCATGCCATGCCTCAATCAGCAACAAGTCCCAGCAACCAGGGAGGCGTGTGTCAATCAAACACATCTGGATTTGTGGGGAGGCGATGGATCTTCCTAGCCATGCTCTACTGCAGTTCTAATCATCAATGGAGTATCGTGCACCATTATAGCTGTTTCAAAAAGCCCATTTAGTTTTGTTTGAAACTATTTATAAAGTTATGGAATTTCCAACTGAAGAACAACTGAATGTTTGTTTCTATGTCAGTCCCTTCAGGATTTCGCAGGATTTTTTTGTGATTGTTGCGATTTTTTAGACAGATTTTTCTCAACATTATCACCTTATGATTTCAACTGTTCTTTTCTTTTATTATCTCCTAATTATTATCTCTTTTATCTTATACCCTTGCAGCTTTCTGCAAATGATTGATGAAACAACCATGTGAAAGCATGAAAAATTATTAACTGCCCCTCTCAAACTCGCAATTTGCCTTTGCCCACCTTTGCCCACGCAAGTACTGCCTGACAACTGACAAAAGCAAACCACCACAGACCTAGTTTTACAAATGTTATGAAGTTGTGTTGTTTACCTTGTTCCTTTCGCTGCTTGCGATGGATTTGCGAGCAACGGCTTCGGTGATAGTCACCTGCCGTGTCGGCTCTTGTACGGACATCCTTCTGGCATGTTTTGCTGTAGAGAAGTGTCAGTCAAGCGTGGTTTTTTTTTGTGTTCCACGACAATGTTCCACACAGAGCAAAAGAGTTTCCCTCCACTTTTATGGAGAATATTATGGAATTCTTTCGCAGTGATATTTGTAGGTTAGTGTGTGTGAAAATAATGCGGACCAAACTTATTGAAGAAATTTGCAATAAAGTCACGGTGATTGGTTGAAATTGAAAGGCCACAAATAAATCGCGGGGATTGGCTGAATTTCAGTGAATTGGCGTAATCGCAAGTTTCTGGAGGGACTGGTATGTGTGTGTTTTACAAATCCTGTAACTGTCCAATTCTTGTCGGTGCACCTGAAAATATGCTTTCTTACAGAAAGGTGAACTGTTTAAAGAAAATTTTTTGTCTAATCGGAAAGAATTTTGTTTTACATAAAAAAAAAGCTAAATAAAGCTGCAAGCAGCAATCAAGGGCTCGAGCACCTCCGCCACCGTTACCTCTAGTTAGCCAGTTTGTGGCTCTACGCAGTGTCACAGGGTGGCAAGAGAGACACAAAGATGCTGACGCTGTTTTCCAACCCCGACCGGGCAGTTTATTAAAGACACAGATCTTTCATCACGGTTTCATCAACATTAAAAGGGGTGGAGGTGTCCACACTCATATCTTGATCCGATTGCACAAGGAGTAGTGCAGGGTGGCCACGCCCTGGTGGCATCGTATCTCCTCCTTCAGTGCTGGCGACTCTTGCTATTCCAGGCCCGAGGTTTGGAATCCCAAGTGGTTGAAGCCCTGTCTTTTCCGCGCTCGTCAAGCTTGAGAGACCTGTCCCCGTGCCGGCTTTTTTCCGGTGTCACAGGTGGCCAAATCCGGTGGGGCAGGTGTGTCCTGCTCGGTCCAGTGACTCACCAGGCCCATCGGTGCAAAAGGACCTTTTAAAAAAAGTACTGCAATTCTGTTGGTTCATGGAAACTCGCTCCAACTGACTTTTTTCGTGTTGGGCTTGGTCCCTTACATAAGTGTTCAGAATTTCAAGCATGTACTTTAAACACTCTCAGAAATAACAAAACAAAACTGAATAAATGGAGATACCATGTTGGCACTAGGTGGGGCTATAATTGAAACTATAGGTTTCTATATAGATTTGTTCAGACATGGACTCTTAACATACATTCCACATTTGAACCCCATCAGAAATAGCATGGAAACTTCCTGTTTGTAGAAATTGACCTGCTGCAGAATACATGTGGGGCCTATTGTGGTATTGCTCTGATGGTATTGCATGATCTATCTACTTGTATTTCTCAGCATTGAGAACACCATTCTGACCAAATCGCTGACTTCATTTGCAGAAATGCAGCCCTAAATATTCAGGGAATCTCCACCATGCTTCACTGATATCTTGATGTGTTTTGGATCTGCTGCATTAATGTTCTTTGCAAACAACTCTGTCTACGGTCTGTAGCGTTACCTGTTTCTTTGAGCTTTTTCACGAGAGCTTGGACAGCACATTTTAAAACCCCAGACTGCTTTGAAATCTTTGTCTGAGAGAGACCTTGTTGATGCAGTATAAATACCATGTGTCTTGTTGCTGTGCTCAATCTTGCCATGATAAGGAACTGTCTTTCTCAATCTAACCTTGGTAGCAGAGTTTTGCTGTTCCTCACCCAGTTTTGAGCCTCATACACAGCTGTTTCAGTTTCAGTTCATGACTGGGTTTCATTTTTGACATATTTTTTTTAGCATTAGCTTGGTATAACTGGTAGCTTGTACCATTGACTATATAATACAAGATCCTTACTGGTTTCGTAGCCAAAAGGTACTTTGCATTTTATAAATGTATAAAAACTAGATTATGATTTCAATTTTTGAGTGATATTTCTGCATGTATCTCATCAAACTTAGTTCCACTGTATAATTCATTTTAGAGAATCTGTCTTAAGAACATTGGTGTCTTAAAAAATGCAAGGAAAATTTACAAAAAGCTGTAAATCAAATATAAAAATACTGCATAACACTCTAGGAAAAAAAAAATCATTATTTTTACTGCAGAGTTTTACAGTGTTAAGGTTGTCTCAGTGAGCAAATGTCCTACAGTGAAATGGTGACAACTAAGGAAGCAGTTAAGCATAAACAGTGTGCATAGAAAAGAACAAAACACAAAGTCCAGATGAAGTAAGAAAAAGCACAGGAAGACAGTTCAGAAGTTTTTAAAAACTCTGTCCAGGAAGTAACACTAAGCTCATTGTAGCTCGTTAGTGAGAGGATGTTATACGCTCATTTAAACCCCATTCAATCAAAATAGAGCCAAACAATGTTAGGAGAATGAGCTTGTAAACTATGGTCGGAGGGAAGGGTAAGGCCATAGAGAGAGGGAGAAACAAGACTGAATATGTGACAGCAGTTAAATGACTTAGATTATTTAAATTACTCAGTTAACTTAACCAATCTAGCCACAGGGGTTGCAAGCCAGTGACTTCTGTGCCGGTCCCAAGCCCGGATAAATAGAGAGGGTTGTGTCAGGAAGGGCATCCGGCGTAAAAAATGCCAAAAACCAAATATGCGAGTCACCAAATCGATTTTCATACCGGATCGGTCGAGGCCCGGGTTAACAACGACCGCCTCCGGTGCTGTTGACTTACAGGGTGCCGATGGAAATTGGACTACTGTTTGTCGAAGAAGGAGAGGAGGGAGAAGGATTCGTCGACAGAAAGAGAAGAGGAAAGCCAGGAGTGTAGATCTGAGAATAGGGACTCTTAACGTTGGTACAATGACAGGGAAGGGTAGGGAGCTGGCGGACATGATGGAGAGAAGGAAGGTAGATATTCTGTGTGTGCAGGAGACCAGGTGGAAGGGTAGCAAAGCGCGTAGTATTGGAGGGGGATACAAACTGTTTTACTATGGTGTGGATAGGAAGAGAAATGGGGTAGGAGTGATCCTGAAGGAGGAGTTTGTGAGGAATGTTTTAGAGGTGAAAAGAGTGTCAGACAGGGTGATCAGTTTGAAGTTAGAAATTGAAGGGGTGATGTTGAATGTAGTGAGTGGTTATGCTCCACAAGTAGGCTGTAAGTTGGAAGAGAAGGAGAAATTTTGGAGTGAGTTGGATGAGGTGATTGAGGGTGTTCCCAGAGGAGAGAGAGTAGTAGTGGGAGCAGATTTCAACGGGCATGTTGGTGAGGGCAACAGAGGTGATGAGGAGGTGATGGGCAGGTTCGGTGTTAAGGAAAGGAACCTAGAAGGACAGATGGTGGTGGACTTTGCCAAGAGGATGGAAATGGCTGTAGTTAATACTTATTTCCAGAAGAGGGAGGAACATAGAGTTACCTACAAGAGTGGAGGGAGGAGTACGCAGGTAGACTACATCCTTTGTGGACGAGCCAATCTGAGAGAGATCAGAGACTGTAAAGTAGTGGTAGGAGAGAGTGTAGCCAGACAGCATCGTATGGTGATGTGTAGGATGTTTCTGGTGGTCAGGAAGAAAAGAAGAGGAAAGATTGAAAAGAAGACCAAGTGGTGGAAGTTGAAAAAGGAAGAATATTGTGAGGAATTCAGACAGAAGTTGATACAGGCTTTGGGTGGTCAGGAAAAGCTTCCAGATGACTGGGAAACTACAGCAGAGTTGATCAGGGAGACAGGAAGAAAGGTGCTAGGTGTGTCAGCTGGAAGGAGGAAAGAAGATAAGGAAACATGGTGGTGGAATGAGGAAGTACAGGACATCATCCAGAGGAAGAGGCTAGCTAAAAAGAAGTGGGACATTGAAAGGACTGAAGAAAGTAGACAGGACTACAAGGAATCGCAGCGCAGAGTGAAGAGGGAGGTGGCAAAGGCCAAACAGAAAGCATATGATGAGTTGTATGCCAGGTTAGACACTAGGGAAGGCGGGAAGGAATTGTATAGATTAGCGAGACAGAGAGACAGAGATGGGAAGGATGTGCAACAGATAAAGGTGATTAAAGATAGAGATGGAAAGGTGCTAACAAGTGAGGAGAGTGTGCTGAGAAGATGGAAGGAGTATTTGGAGGAGTTGATGAATGAGGAGAATGAAAGGGAAAGAAGGGAGGAAGATGTGAATATTGTAGAGCAAGAAGTTGAAAAGATTAAAAAGGATGAGGTGAGGAAGGCCCTGGGGAGAATGAAGAGTGGAAAGGCTGTTGGTCCAGATGACATACCAGTGGAGGGGTGGAAGTGTCTAGGAGAGACAGCAGTGGAGTTCCTGTCTAGGTTATTCAACAGGATTTTAGAGAGTGAGAAGATGCCTGAGGAATGGAGGAGAAGTGTCCTAGTACCAATCTTTAAGAACAAGGGTGATGTGCAGAGTTGTAACAACTACAGAGGCATAAAGTTGATGAGCCACACAATGAAACTTTGGGAAAGAGTAGTGGAAGCTAGGCTAAGAAGAGAAGTGGATATTTGTGAGCAGCAGTATGGCTTCATGCCCAGGAAGAGCACTACTGATGCAATTTTTGCTCTGAGATTGTTAATGGAGAAGTACAGAGATGGTCAGAAGGAGCTGCACTGCGTCTTTGTGGATTTAAAAAAAGTGTATGACAGGGTGCCGAGAGAGGAGCTATGGTCCTGTATGAGGAGGTCAGGAGTGGCAGAGAAGTACGTCAGAGTAGTTCAGGATATGTATGAGATAAGTAAGACAGCAGTGAGATGTGCTGTAGGTCAGACAAAGGAGTTCAAAGTGGAGGTGGGGCTACATCAAGTATCAGCTTTGAGTCCCTTCTTATTTGCTATGGTGATGGACAGGTTGACAGATGAGGTCAGACAGGAATCTCCATGGACAATGATGTTTGCAGATGACATTGTAATTTGTAGTGAGAGCAGAGTGCAGGTGGAGGAAAACCTGGAAAGTTGGAGGTCAGCTCTAGAAAGAAGAGGAATGAAAGTCAGTCGCAGCAAGACAGAATACATGTGTTTGAACGAGAGGGAGGGAAATAGAACAGTGAGGTTACAGGGGGCTGAGGTCAAGAAGGTGCAGGAGTTTAGGTATTTGGGGTCAACAGTCCAGTGTGACGGGGAGTGTGGAAAAGAGGTGAAGAGACGAGTGCAGGCAGGTTGGAGTGGGTGGAGAAAAGTGTCAGGGGTGTTGTGTGACAGAAGAGTGTCAGCAAGAATCAAAGGAAAGGTGTACAGAACAGTAGTGAGATCAGCTATGTTGTATGGGTTGGAGACTGTGGCAGTGAGGAAGAGACAAGAGGCAGAGATGGAAGTAGCAGAGATGAGGATGTTGAGGTTCAGTTTAGGGGTGACGAGGATGGACAAGATTAGGAACGAGCACATCAGAGGGACAGCTCAGGTTGGTTGTTTTGGAGACAAAAGTCAGAGAGGCCAGGTTGAGATGGTTTGGACATGTGCAGAGGAGGGATAGTGGTTATATTGGTAGAAGGATGTTGGAGATGGAGATGCCAGGCAGGAGGGCAAGAGGAAGACCAAAGACAAGATATATGGATGTGCTGAAAGAGGACATGAAGGTAGTTGGTGCAAGAGTAGAAGATACTGAGGACAGAGTTAGGAGGAAAAGGATGATTCGCTGTGGCGACCCCTAAACTGGGAACAGCCGAAAGGAAAAGAAGAAGATCAAAGTAAACTAATAATCAATGCAAATTTTCAACTAGAATGCAACTCTAGAGGAAATCTGAATACAGAGCAGTTTCATACTCACTCCATGTTGTTTTTTAACTGGTGCACAGTCCGCTTGTCCAGATATCGACAGAAGAGGGTTAGAAGGTTGGAAGGCAGAAGCAATGGCTCAATAAGCGTTGTCTGGGAAAGCTGCCGGGCCACGTGGAATACAGTATCAGTCCTGAAAATGATGTTACCATACACTGTATAAAGTAGTTTATGTATTTGTCAGTTAATGTGATTGGTCGAATTAATAGCATTTACGGAACAGTTTTTTGAAAGAAAAGAAAAAACCCAAACAGAGTGCATAC
>SRMA01026671.1:21374-100040 GCA_007224835.1 Danionella cerebrum
TGAGATGGTTTGGACATGTGCAGAGGAGGGATAGTGGTTATATTGGAAGAAGGATGTTGGAGATGGAGATGCCAGGCAAGAGGTCAAGAGGAAGACCAAAGACAAGATATATGGATGTGCTGAAAGAGGACATGAAGGTAGTTGGTGCAAGAGTAGAGGATACTGAGGACAGAGTTAGGTGGAAAAGGATGATTCGCTGTGGCAACCCCTAAACTGGGAACAGCCGAAAGGAAAAGAAGAAGAAGACTCAGTTAACTTAACCGCATGTTTTTGGGGATTGTGGGGGAAACCCGGAGTACCCGGAGGAAACCCACGCAAGCACAGGGAGAACATGCAAACTCCTTCCAGGAAGGTGACTGAAAAAAAAAAAAAAAAAAAAACTAACAATTTAAGGTACAGTACAATTGTATTTAGCTGAGTAAGGGAAGGATTTAAAAAAAACAACATAAATGTTAACAGTGAGAAAGTTTTATTGTGCAGGGATCGTGGTCATGGCATGAAAGGGATAGAAAAAATGACAGACAGTATGGAGAATCAGGACTGCAGTGAAGAAAGAAACAAGTAAGTACTGTTTTATTATTTTTATCTACAAGTTATTTGCGATCAAGCTACTGATCTGAGACTTAAAACAACGATCCGTAGATCTGTACTGTATTTACGCATCTTTTAGTGTTAATTTAATTTTTTTTCTATCCCTTTCTCAACTGAATACAATTGTACAGTGCCTTGAATATTAATTAAAAAAAATAAAAAAAACTTTTTCTCGTTTGCTTCTGCTCAGAGAAAGCTGTGATTGGTTTACAGGCCAGCCAATTAGATATATAGAAGACTCTCTGATTGGCTGCAGTTTGTAACTGTGGTTTGATTTGAGTGAGTGTTTGAATATGTGAGCAAACAAGACCATCGGCGCATACACACAAAGAGAGTTTATGCTCAAAATTGATTTTTGCTCACTCAAAATAAGTTTTTTTGCACAAGCAGTTTGTCTTTTTGTACTCTCAAAATAGGATTTTTTGTACTCAGTATTATGGCTGTATTGTAGTCCCATACTCAGCAGGGTGCTCTTTATCTGGGTCAAGGAAATATTGATGCAAAGACACTCCCTGCCTGAAGATGGCCTTTACACAGGGAAACAGAAAAGAAAAAAGACAACGACAGAAATCAAAGGACACATCGGAAATCATGGTTGTCAAGTGGTGTATTGTGTTAGCGGCTAATCAATGGGGACCAGTTTGACAATAAGTGGAGAAAAGAGAGGATTTTATGGTGCACTATTTATTTTCTGTTTCCTGTGTGAAGTTGCTCACGTTAAAATGTGGGCCACTGAGTGATTCCTTTATGCCCTACTCACGTCACCAAATATGGCAGCATTTATTGGTCATTCTAATTGTGAAAAATGGATCTGATAGGGCAATCCAAAACTCTTTTTCAATGGCACCACTCGTTCGGTCAGATTTGTGAGCCACTATTGGTTGGCGCCCATGGTCACAAAAAAGCTTTGTTTCGTCTATTCGTCTAAATTGCAAGTTGTTAAATACGTCAAATGCGTTCAAACGCAGCAACTTCCATTTTTCTTGTGATATTTGCCTCCAGTTTAACAGGAAGTGACGATTTTGTTCTCTTGGACTCGTTGGATGGAAATGATTGCAAGTATTTTATGCGATATTCCAGTTTGCACATAAATTTTATTGGTATCTTTGGAAATCTACTAATCAAGAGTTCTGTATCATCTGAAAAAGTCAGACAGGAAGAAAGTGCACAGTTTACAGAATGAACCCTGTGAAAATCCAGTAGCCTTACAGCTCTTAATATCGCTGATATTTCTAAAGAAGAACTGGGTGTGGGTGGGGGTGGGGGTGTGTGTGCATGTACTGCGCCGTCTGTTCACTTCTCGCCTGGACGCTCAGACAGAAAGCAGATGTGGGGAATGTGTTAAAGGACAGTCTTGTTGATAATCAACCTGCTATTAGTGAGGTATGTGGCAGTGCTGCTGCTGGACTCTGAAGGATTACATTACTCCATCTCTCCAGACGACAAGTGGCTGCTTTCTTCACACACCAATGAGTTTTCGGTGTTTTGAGCCTCTTTCCCTGAACTCAAAATGTTGTTGGATGGAGTTGTGGTCAAGAAATGGCTCTTTACTGTCTTCTGTAAACCTGAGCTACACATCCTTTTTTGAATGACTATTTTAGTGGGTGGAAGAAAGGGATACTGGACGAGAGTGACTCTAAAAAAATAACACGACAACATGGGGATTAGGAACTTGCTTTAAACAACTGTACAGAAGAATGATGTTTCATAAAGAGAACAGAACTTTGTGAGCCGGGAAGAACCCAGGAACCAGCAGAAACCACAGGAGCAGTGATGGTTGAAACCCAGAGACACAGTAATTAGCACAGGAGAGTTCAAATAGGCAGGAAGCTATAATGAATCAGTGCTCTGATTGGTTGACTGATATATTGGAGTGATCTTGACTGCTGTGTCACACAGAATGACTGAGAAAAATGGTCTGTCCCCCTTTTTTATCGGACAAAATTCTCCAGGAAATTGAACTTTAATTTGTTTAACGGCAAAAGATTTGTGGAAAAGGTTAGTCGCAATAAAGGGAAGGCAGTGGAGGCCTTCAGAGTCAGGTTCAGGGACAAAATGCAGAAGCTGCTCACAGGAGTTCCACAGGGTTCAATTCTTGGTCCTCTAATCTTCTCTACCTACATCATCCACAGACATGGCTTCTGCTACCATTGTTATGCCGACGACATTCTTTCCATCCTGATCACTTAGGGCACCTTATTTCAACATGGATGAATGCTTACAGAACAACCAGAGGTTCAGCACCATCCTACCTTCTTGGTTCAGTGCCATCCTACTCTTGCAGTCCTACATCCCCCTCTAGATGCCTGCGTTCAGGATATGATTCCATCTCAGAGCGGCAGAAAATCTCGAACCAGAACTTTGTGCTTCACTGTTCCTGGCTGTTGGAATTCTCTTCCAGCCTCTCGACCAGTCTGTAAAAAAGCAATTAAAACTCTGTTTTCCCAAAAATACTTCCAAAACATCTGCAGCACACAGAACCTTTTCCACAAGCGCCTCTTATGATTGGCCAATCTTAAACAAACTGCTAGTTATGATAAAAGCATAAATGTATAAATGTAACCATAAATGTTTATAAACAATGCCTTTAGAACAAAAACCCAACAACAATCAGATAATGTCACTTATCTTTACAATTATTGTACAAACGTACAGGCGACAGATGGAAAGTGTACGTGTGTTTAATGACATGTATACTGACAATAGCAACGCAACAGGGGCAGCACACAGAGTATTCTTGAATGTACTACGTTTTTGTTGAAGGGTTAATTTAGTTATGTTCCTCACTTTCTGTAAAGCAGTTAGCAGTTCCTGATACATCTGTAATGTGTTATTCATGTATTTTTAATTAAATATTTGGCCCTCTCCTGTTTTCTCTGGAATATATTATAAATATTACCTTAATTCTCCTTGAGAGCTTCTGTGCTTCGCTGAGAAGGAGAGCACTTTCATAAGGGTTTGAATAGTTGAATAGTAGGTGAGTTTGGCAGGTAAGCACCAGCCACCAGACACAGGTGCTAACTCGTGTAATCAACCAGAAGATCAAGCTGCAGTTGGAGATCCTGCACCAACAGCAGTCTGAAGGGTAAGCCCAGCAGAGGTAAGAAGAAAGAAGAGTTAAAATCATGTAGCAGCAATCAAAGCAGGCAAACGGAAGAGTCCAGGAAGTAAACACAGGGGATCAACATCGACGGCGGACACTGGGCTTCGGAATAATGGAGTTTTTATACTGTGGGTTGCAGATCGTGATTGGCAGATGAGGTAAGGGTGATTATACTTTGTGTTGGTGACAGAATTGCAGGGTCTAACAGATATGAAGAAAATACCTGATAATTCCCAATGTTCTTTGAACAAACTGCACAAGAATTGATTGAAATGGCTCGTTGAAAGTGTATGGTCTCTTTACATAATCAGTTGAGATGGTTTGCTGTCAGTGTTTCCTTTCTGTTCTCGGTGGAGATTATTACTGGCTCTCTCTGATGAAAAACTGGTTCTCTCTATGCTTTTCGAGACTGTTGGTGGTTTTGGGCCTATAAATATATATAAACCATGATTACAAATTTGCTCCTCAGGGTGAGAGCCTCACTTATACGGTTCTGCGCCGATCTTCTCTTCTGCCTTTCAGTGGGAATTTTTGAGTTTGTGACTTTTCTGCCGATGAGCAGCTCACTATGGAGAAAACGAATGAGCTTTGCTATGTAAACCAAATGCTATGCTCTGTTAAATTGAAAACTATGTTGAAGTAACTGGATTCGGAATAAAACAAGGCTTGAAATTTGACTGAGAAATTGGAAAATGAAAAGAAGGTGGACGACACTCCCCATCTAACCAGCAGCCAAGTAGAGAACCTCAGAGATCCTCTGAGACAGCTGCAACGTTTCAGCAAAATTTCCATCAGCTGCTGCTGCCAGAGACCACAAAATTCTGTCAAATAATAGCTCGCTACACTGCAAAGAAGTTGATGATTTACAAGCTGTAAAACTCTTGAAATTAAAAGGTAAATCTTGTTTTTGTCTCTTTAAGATAAGTCTTTAAGCCTAGCTGCAAAAGGAAAATGATTATTTGGGGGAAAATGTGGGTTTTTTTGGAGAGGGGGGGTGGTGTTCTAATCATTTGCTTGACATAACAATTTTTTAATCTAACCAAACTGATTTGGAACTAACTCAGTTTCAGACATATGTGATTTTATCATTAAACATTCACAGATTCAACTCAGGTGGAAATTATCTGATGTGCGAAGAAACAGTGATCTGTAAAGTAATACTTACATGCTTTACACATATACTTACATAATGTGTCTCTCTGCAATCCAATACTGTGCTGATCCAGTAGCTGCTGCTTTCATAGCTCATCAACTTTATGGGTGAAGTCCTTAAATAATCAAATATTTATTTAAATGGGGGTTAAACATGTGTTTAAAATGTTACATAAGCAACTGAAGTTACTAGCTCGCTAATGCATTCTAACCACAGATCATTTCACATTTTCAATCTAAATTAAAACCTTCATAATAAAGGTGTGAGGTTTAGTAAGCTGATTTGAGGTTTTCCAATGCCAGGATAACTGTGAAAACCTAAAAATCCATTAAATTTCGAAGATGCAGTACATAATGGAAACCTCTTGAAATGCCAAAAACGGTTGTTTTTTGCACATTTTAACCTCATTTGAATCAAGGAAATAGTGAAAGTGGTCAAACCAGAAATTGGCGAGATGTCACATTTCAGAAAGGAAGCGCATCTCGGGACTCGGTTCAAGTAACCAGTACAGGGGTGTCTGTCAAGAGAAGTTTGGTAATCAAAGATGGGTTACGTACACAAACTCATATGCCACATTTCTGTTCTGTAACAGTATTATTTTCATCTAACTTCCCTAATTTTAAGTAACAGGGAGAGACATTATCTGGATGTATTCAAGAAGTGAGGTCTTAGAGAAGTTAAGAAAAATAAAATCCAAAGTGCTGCTGGGCGTGATGTGAGCATTCGCAGAATATTACAACCAGAACATTTTGATTGGTCATTGAGTGCAAAACTGTGTGCTGTTTTCCATCCCAATGAGGAACTAAAAGAACAAAAGAGGGGAACATGTTTTATTTAAATCCCTCTTTGCCATACTTTGAGCTGAAAATAAAATCACTAAACCATTTATTTAATTGTTGCAATGTATAAAATAAACCGATGAAATCTCAGAATGCATTAGGAGGGCTAAGAGGCTTGGCCGTTTTCACCTTATATGTTCATAACATCCGAGGCAAGCTGAAAAATGCATCTCTTTTGCACCACAAGCTGGTTTGCCCTATTAAAACCAGCTTAGCAACATAAGTCTTTCTTTATTTACGTTCAATTAAAAGAACAACTGATTTAAAGAAGGACGTTATTTACACATGGGTTACTCATCCATGCAGTCCATCAGCTGAGTGCCTCCCAGGCCAAGAGGCGAGTTGTCTCAATAAACTAGTCCATTGACACGAGTGCTTGTAAAAACAAGTGGGCCCAATCCACTCATGGCTGAACGTAAGGGACTACAAGCTGCCTTTGTCATGGACACTTAGTCCAAAGGGGGTTTTGTTTTTAGAGAAAGGAGGAAACTGGCAACCGGTTTACTAATTGCTCAAATTTCATAGTCTAAAAAACGCACACAACACTCAATTTAGCTGAAATGTAAAAGCTGTGGACAAATGAAGCAGCAGTAGCAGAAGAAGAAGGTGTAGAAGTAGTAGTATTAGCTGTAGTACCAACAGCGGCAAAAGCTGTACTATTAGTTATAGTTGTAGCACTGTCAAAAGTAGTAGTAGTAGCATCAGCAGTAGTAACCATCAGTCGTATTATTAGTAGCAGGAAGCAGAAGTATCAGCTGCATCATTCTTAGTAATAGTAGTTGCAACAGCAGTAGAAGCACCGCCACTTATATTAGTTGCAGCATTGTTTGTAGTCCTAGTAGCAGCAGCCACTATAGGCGTACTAATATAACTAACTAAAGTAGAAGTAACAGCACCAGTTTAGTAGTAGGAGTAGCAACATTAGTGGCAGGATAATAACAGAAGAAGCAGTAACATCAACAGCAGCAGCATTATTAGTAGAAACACTAGTCATAGTAACAGCAAAAGTAGCAGCACAAGTAGTAATAGCCACAGCATATGGAGCTGTAGCAGTACTATCAACAGTTGTATTAGTACGAATAGCAGAAGTAGTAGTAGCAGTAGTGGTATAAGTGGCAGCAGGAGCATTAGTAGTATCAGTCGTACTAGTAACAGCAGCAGTAATAACATAAACATTCGTATAAGTATCAACATTTGTCGTAGTAGTAGTAGTTGTAGTAGCAGATGCATTTGTGGCAGTAGCAGCAATAGGAGCAGTTGTAGCATCAGTATTAGTACTGGTAGCAAAAGTGGTAGTAGCGGTAGTAGCAGCCAGCAATAGTAATTGTAGAAGCATATGTAGTAGGAGTAGCAGCAGATTTAGTAGTGGTAGTAGCAGAAGCATAAGTAGTAGCACTAATATCAGCAGTAATACAGTTACATTAGTATTAGCTGAAGCATGCGTAGCTGCTGTAGCAGCAATGGTAGTAATTGTAGCAGCAGCAGCAAAAGTAGTAATAGCCACAGCATTTGGGGATGAAGCAGTACTGTCAACAGTTGTAACAGCAGCAATAGTAATACTACCACATGTAGTAGCAGCAGCAGCAGCAGCAGTAGTAGTAGAAGTGGTGGTAGTTGTGGCTGCAGGAGCATTAGTAGTAGCAGTTCTAGTAACACTAGCCAAAGTAATAGCAGCAACATTAGTAGTAGTATTCTCAAATGTAGAAGTAGTAGCAGAGGCATTCGTGGTAGTAGCTGTGATTGCAGAGTTGTAGAATCACTATTAGTACTAGTAGTAGTAGAAGTAGTAGAAGTAGTAGTCGAAATAGCAGCAGAATTAGTAGTGGTAGTAGCAGGAGCATTAGTGGAGCACTAACAGCAACACTAATACCAGTAACATTAGTATTAGCAGTAGCATTTGTAGCCGTAGTTAGCAACACTAGTAGCAGCAGTATCAGCATCAGCATTTGGGAGATCCAGCAGTACTGGCAATGGTTGTAGCGACAGCATTTACACCAGTAGCAGAAGTTATAGTAGCACCAGTAGTAATAGTATCAGCAGCAGCATTATTAGTAGTAGCAGCAGTGGCAGTAGTAGCAGCAGCAAGAGCATTAGTAGTAATAGTAGTAGCAGAAGCATTCGGAGTAGTGGTGGTACACAGTAAAATCCTAAGAGTTAAATTAACTCTACTCAGAGTATATTTGGTCCCACTCTATATAGAGTTAAACCGACTCTGAGAAAGAGTAATTTAATAATCTATTTTCTTCATGTTTTTCCAAATCTGCATGGAAAATGCAAACTAAATATTAACTATTCAGAGAGGGACCAAGTCCACTCCAGAAAGAGTAAAAACAGACAAAAATAGACTGTTTAGTTCAAATAGACTTAACTAAATAACTCTCCTTCAGAGTTGGTTTTAGTTGGAGCATCAGCAGCACTAGAAGTAGAAATAGCCAACGTGCTAGTAGTAGTAGTAGCAGCAAGATGAGTAAGTAAATAATGCATACAAAATATGCAATACACATAAAACATACAAAATTTAAAAACTACTAGTAGTAGGAGATGTAAACGTATTAGTAATCAAAGTAATAGTTGCAGCAAACCAAGTAGCAGCAGCAGTATAGAGGAACTCGTTGTAGTTTCAGCACTAGTAGCAGCAGCAGTTGAAACCAGAGTGGCCCTGGAATGAACCAGGCCTGGCAGGATAGTTGTTGTCCTGACATTGACCCAAAGTGCTAGAATCAAAACCACCAGACCCTAAGATGAACATAACAAGGATTGATAAGGAAGCCACGAAGTTCAATGAATTATTACAGAGAGGATAAATATAAAGTCTTTACTACACCATGAAAGAGATTATCAGATGGACAGGTCTCTAGGAATTACACAAGCCTGCAGGACTTCAGGGACTGCTTTTCTAAACTTGCCTTATGTAGCATTTTAAGTGCTGCATGTGTATTCTCTCATTCCCTGTGCATTATATAAGTGGCGAGCTGTGCTGGAGATTGGTGTTTGAAGTCTGGACCCAGGCCCCAGCTCAGCAGTAAAGGGACTCCCCCTGCCTTTCTCGGGCTGTATAAATGACAGCTAGTGAAACCTAAAGCCGCCAACCCTTCATAAAAAGGCTGGACTATCTCTGCCGCTCTCTCAGTTAATCAAATCCGCTGTGATTGTCATGTGCGTGTTTTTAAAGACACAAAAGGGAAATTGTAACTTGACCCCTGCCTCTTGACTAGAGTATGTTTACAGTCATGCTCCACGATGTGCAGAAAGGCAACGTTGGTCATCTTCATCATCATCGCCCCTTGTCTCATGCTTCACCATATTTCAGATCTTCAAAGCCAGAAGAAGACAACAAATCAAATGTCTTGTGAGCGTAAGGCTATAATAACAGCAACAAGGCATGACACCAGGGAGTAGGGAAGTTGAAACAATGGGGCGACCATATGGGATGTTTTTGGGGAGATGATGGAACTATTTAAGTAGCAAAAGAACATTTGGAAACAAGAGTGAGCGACAGGGGAGCCACTACAAAATAAGTAATATGTGGATTGCCATCATTTATTTATGTCGCCTCATGGAGTGACTATACTCCTGTGTTCTCACAGCACTTTAAGGAAAAACAAAAACATTTTCACCACGTGAAATTTACATTTTAAGTTAGCTGTTAAAGTACAGGTGCTCTGTTTTTGTAATAAAGTTATGATTTGTTTTAGATGCTTTTGAAGATATATCAAGAGCATTGATATTACTGCGCAGAAAAATAAATCAACTAATATAAACACTTAAACAAATGAAAGGATTTTTGGTGTTTGTTCAATTATATTAATTAAAATATATTTGATACAAATAAAAAACCGTTTCAGATTAATTTAATATAGTTTAGACAACAAAGTTAAGATTTTAAAAAGTTAACAAAAGTTAAATCTAAGATTTTTGCAGAAATTTTTAATTGTTGGAGCTGTGCTTTTTGTACAATTGCAGGGTTGTTGTGGAATTATTGTGTAATGTAATAAAAAAATTGTAAAAAAAAAATAAAATAAAAAGGAGCCTGGGTTGTTCTAAAAAGTTACTAGAGCATATTGTAAAGTAGAAAAAAAATTCTCAAAAGGGCTAGAAAATTAAGAAAAAGAAAATCAAGAGTAATTGAAGTCCATTGAGACTGGCATAAAGTTTAATAGAAAAAAGTAAAATACCTGACATCTTTCCATAGTTAACCTTTGTGTGTAAAAAAAAGGGCAGACATTGGAGCTGAACATCTAGATTAAATTTTACACTTATAATTTTTTACATCTTTAAAACTTTCAGAACTTTTTATGGTAATACATTCCACATTTTTATTCATAGATTTAACTATGTAAACAAACGAGAGACTTTTGTCCATGCATCCATTCAAAGAAAAGAATTTCAAGATTCTGGCTCTTTATAACGAAAACATTGAGTACAAGAATATTTTCACAAAAATAAAATGCCTGTATAAGTGTGATATTCCACCTTGGGGGGTTCATGCAAATGATGTACCACCTTTAAGGTCAGGCAATAGTTACTTCTGCTTCTGAGAAGTTGGCAACACAGTGTTCACAAAATAGACCCCAAAAATGCAAAAATTCCGGATTTGCAGTAGTTTGCAGAGTTCCGCTGAACCTAAACGGAGACATGCTCAGCGGTGCTGGGTCTCTTCCTTATTTGTTGAATTGTTTCTACCCACCAGGACAAAGGACTGAAATTGTACGTTTAATAGCCAATATAACAGGGAAAAT
Organism: Danionella cerebrum; assembly: GCA_007224835.1. Classification (NCBI taxonomy): domain Eukaryota; kingdom Metazoa; phylum Chordata; class Actinopteri; order Cypriniformes; family Danionidae; genus Danionella; species Danionella cerebrum. The sequence continues at coordinate 31,800 of SRMA01026671.1, forward strand.
CACACAATGTTTACATCCAGGGTATCCTGGGCCTTGACGTAAACTCAAAATGTCAAGTACAAAGTATTTATTTGGGAAAGTAGGCTTGACTTTAAAGTTGTGGATTGTGGAATTTCTGAAAAAGCTTGTATATCTGTGACCCGAGCTGACCCTGTAAACAAATGTGGTAGCCAATCAGCGGAAAGGAGCGTGGTTTTAGCTAAGCGGAGCAGGAGGCTCAGATAGAAAAGCTCAAAACTCAAGAGAACACAACAAACCGAAGAGACAAAAAGAAGCGTATGATAAAATCAAACTCGGGTAAACCTGGGATCGACTTTTCTGCGCTTGACACAGTATATATGAGACGGGGCCATCAGAATTGTGAATAGACTCTACTGGTCGGGGGGCATGTTTGTTTTCCTGATTTAAAACATCAAAAAGAACTCCCATATATCGAACACCGCACCTTTAAGCATTTACCCAATTTACCCAACTTTTTTTTATTTTTTTACAGTGCATTCCCTACACTGCTGTGCAAGTAAGCTGCTTACGTAGTATTTTAGAAAGTTCTAGACACGCTGGAAACCTGGAGGGAAAACTCCATATGTGTACTGGCCATTCGATATGGCCCAGAGGTGTCCTCGAGTTGCATCAAGTCCAAAAGCTTAAATGAGGATTGACAGCTTTACCTCAGCAAACATCATCTAAGGATTGATAAATCTCTGGCTTTTTGGGGGAAAAAAACTGTTGCAATTAGTTTTTAGATTTTAAGCTTATTCACACACAGAAGAGATGGCTGCTTTCTTTGCTTACAGGAATCCAACACTCTATAAACTTGTTTTATGGCTCAGACGTGTTGTTCATAGCCGGCCTGAGTTTGTTTTATTATTATGCCTTAAAAGATGTTTGTTTGGCCCAACATGGCTGCAGGTAATAGTTTCCATTTGAGACAGCATGAAGCTGTCTTGAGATAACAAACACAGGTTTTTCTTTACTCTCATCACAAAACCAAGAGAAGACATACGGGTTTCATCTATCACACACTGGAATTGTGCAATTACACCACTGTTGTCATTTGAAACTGATACGCAAGGGAGGCACACAGAAAGCTAACGCTAACCCCACAGAGAACATAACGATAACCTGCTATTTCTCATGACTTTTATTTTGCTCCCGCTCTGCAGGTCAGAGATTTGCATGTGTGACTTGTTAGGCTCTCTGCGAATGTGTGTGAGAAAATGTGAACGAAATTCGACCGTATTACTGCACTGGGGAGCTATGCACTTTATCACCTCAGTCAGACTCAGTACATTTGATTTTGGTTCCACTCAATTTAAATTGACGTGAATTGTGCTATAAAGAAGCGGGGAAATGTAACTCTCGATTTCTCTTTGAATGATCTCATCGAGTCAGACAGAGCTCTTGATATGAGAAAACCACAAGTGAATGGAGCATATGTGCTCTGTGTAAATGTGCGTTCTCACAGGCCTTGCACGTCTAACAAGCAGATTTCTCCCTGATACGGCAGACTCATGTGTTTACTCAAGCCTCTGACCTTCTCGCCGTGACACTTTCACTGCTGAAACAAACACCATCGGCTTGCTAAATCATCATGCCCCAATCGGGTAACTCAAGATGCATCACCCTACTTTTTCCCCATTGGCTGTATCATGTCACATGCCTAGCGCTCTAGCCAACCACTTCGGCGAAGCATTACCGCAGGGGGATATTTTTATTTGTTGAGAAGGCATCTGTGAAAAACTGGAGGGGCGGGGAACGTGTTGGGCAATTGCTTTCCATGCTGAAACTAGATATCATCGCTTACGTTAATATGTCCAAAAGGACTGTAATTATGAGGTGATAATACGTGCTGATCAAGTAGCTTGTTGCCAGTGAGTGGGAAGCCCCCCCTGTTCCTAGAGCCAGGAGCCTGGACACAGTGATGCAATGTGACAGGGTGCATGGGATTGCAGTGTTTTGTGTTCCTGCGGGTCCACGAATAAAACACCAGTGGTTACTTGCTTTGAAAACATGGGACTCCCGTGGTAGTCTGCTTCTGTTATGGCATGTTAGGAGCGGTTCTCTTGATCCAACAAATGCATCTGGAAGAAATCTTCCTCAGTGTCCCTTTATCTGCAATAACCCGCCACAAATCAGATGATCGCATTTGTTTTTGTGAAATATCTAATGATTTCATACCTCATCCAAGGCATTAAACTAATTCACACTCTTCAGCAGTATGAGGGATACTTTTTCTTCCCCGCATTGCTTGAAGTACACCCACCCTAAGTAGTTTGTCCTTTAACTGCGCTCTCCTGGCAAACTAGCTACCACAGGTGTCCGAGATTGTTGTCAGTGATCAAAATAGCCCAGAGATCAATGGAATTTCTTTATAACTGCATTTTACGAGTAATAAAACCATTAGGGATATCTCTAATTTGACTACTAAGGTCAACAAACAAAATATTGGGGGCAATATTGGCAACAGATGTCTAGTCTAAATACATGAACAGGACTCCAAATTATTATGCAACTAATTTTTTCTTCATTTTGTTAAAGAATTGATGAGTAAATTTTAAATTTTATTGAAGAGACCTTAGCTTTCCTGTAACTCAGTCAGTAGAGCTTTGCACTGGCAAAGCAAACGTTCTGGGTTCAAAACCCAAGGGAAAAATGTGTCATATCCCTGAATTCTTATACTGGATTTAAGCGTATGACAAATGCATAAATCAAAATTAATTATAAAAAAAAGTAAAATGCACTTTTCCAGACTTCTACGCAGCTTAAATTTCAAAACACTGTCAATTATTGTGTTTACTGCATATTTACTAAAATCAAAACCCATTTCTAACAAACTTTGAACAGCATTTGAACTTATTAAACACTTTAACACATCACATTACATTTTCACATAAGACTCTTATTTGATAGCAGCTTCACAAGCCCTGTATCCTTTAAAATTGTAAGTTTGGACAATTGCTGCTTTGGTTTGCTCTCTATTTGGTTTTACACTGCCTTCCACTATCGTGAACTTGGCAGAATGTCTCTCCTCGTGTGTTCTCTAATTTAGCCACAAATCTGATGATCATACTTAAGTTTTTGTGAAATATCTAATGTTTTCATACTTCGTCTAAGGCATTGAACTAATTTACACTGTTTAGCAGTGGAGAGATACTTTTTTCTTCCCCATATTGCTTGAGTTACACCCACCCTTAGAAGATTGTCCTTTATTGAGCTCTCATTTGAACTTTTTACCACATCACATTGCATTTTAACGCGAGACAATAATTTGTATCCATTAAACTTGTAAGTTTGGACATTTTCTGCTTACATTGTTTTGCAAGACGTGAGAAAAGCCCCCTAGAGCTTTTGTTTGGATGTACTGCCTAGAATAGATGCTTTGCTTGAGGATGCTCCAAAGGTTCTTAATAGGATTGAGGTCTGGGGAGGATGAAGGCCACATCATGACTTTTTCTCCTTTTATATCTACTTTGCAGAGGTCATCTTTACACCTCCAGGGACCATAAAGGGGCTCCCTTCCCAAAAATCTGGTCTAAACATGTTGGAACAGGGTGGCCATCCACCTAACATCTACTACTCCATCCATCTGGACCATCCAGGTTTGAACTGCACTCATCGGTGAACAGCACTGTTTGAAAAGTATGTATTTGGTGTATTTTTCTGTCCTAGTGAGTCATTTCTGCTGGTGAGCATTGGTTATGGTGGCTGAAAACTCTGGAGAACTCTACAGCATGATGTTCATGGTACTCCCAAGGCAGCTTCATGTATCTGTTTGGTTCTGTGTAATGGAATGCTGACAGCTGTTCTCTTGACCCAATGCATGAATCTGTCAGAAATATGTGCCTTTATCTGCACTTACCTGTCTGTTCTCTAAATCAATCACACATCTGATGATCACACTTATGTTTTTGTGAAATATCTAATGTTTTCATACCTCACCCAAGGCATTAAAAATTCTTTCCAGCAGAGAGATTGCATGAAAATGGTGCTCTGCTTAATAATTTAGAAAACCCACCTTTAGTAGTTTGTCCTTTAATTGGGCTCCCCTCGCAATCTAGTTATCACAGGCGTCCGAGATTATTTACAGTGATCAAAACAAATGAGATTTCTTTGAAATTACAGTCAACTCATTTTTACTAGTAATCAATCAATTAGAGATTTCTCTAAAGTGTGCCTAGTCTAATTATAATTACAGATACGTACAAATCTTATGTTTTTAGTCACAGGAAGCTGAGCGTTTATGTAGAAGGTTGGATCAAGTGCATTTGCTTTGCACGTAAAACACAATACTTACTGATCTTGTACCTGACAATCAACCCAAAGTATAAAAATGAAAACTAATACTAATACATGCTGAACAATACAAAACAAAGTTAAACAAACAAAAAAACTAACTAGAGCTAAATTATAAGGAAAAATCCCAAACCATTGACGAAATAATACAGACATTCCCAGCTTTGGCCTTGATCAAGCTTTAAAAATGCTCAATCTAATTTTATAGCAGGATCATAACTTATTACAACATGATTATGGTGTTAGTGGTGCCTATTACTGTTTTTTGTGTGTTAAAGATCTTGGGAAGTGGAATAAGGAGTTGAATAAGGAGACTTATTTGCTGCAAAGAATCTTGAAGGATGCAAAGAAGGATTTGGGGAAGAAAGCGTGTACCTTATAAGGTATTTAATGATTAAATAAACTCTACAAAATACAGGGATCCACCTCCACTCTTTCAATATGTTATGGTTTACCATATGTGTAAATTACGAACCTTGCTTTCTCACCATCAGGAGGACCGAAAACATTCCGCTAAGCAGAGTAGTATCTCTATCATCAAGCGGTTATAACAGCGATCCTTATCAGGCTTGTGAACCAAATCGGGTCAGAAGGCAAAAGCAGTTTCAGGGCATAGGCTGGATATTGAATATCTGAAAGTGGCCTTTGGAGTCATGAGTTCAGGCAGAGGTCAAGGGTCATGATCAGGGACACCCTGCGGGACATTACTTTATCAGCTCTGTTACAGAACGGCAGACAGAAGCCGAGGACTGAGAGTTAGGTTCGTAATTATTTCTGACATTTTTTTCATACCCAACAGTTTGACGGTAATAAAGAACAGTTTGGAAATCTACTGAGCCTATTTTCTTCTCACCATCTCACATTCACACTCATTTCCTTTTCATGTTTAGGGATTCCTGCCTGGAACTTTTAATGCACAGAGAAATATAAAGCCATGCGTTCATAATACATTTAATCTTTTTTTGTTCTTCAATAAATTGGTATTTTGGGAAAAAACTAGATGTGAAGCAAGCCAAAATGCAAAGAAATGAGTGATCACTGGGCATTCTCAAAAGATCTAAATAGGTATTATTCCTAATTATTTCATTACACCAAATATAGTCCACAATAAATTAGAAAACAATCAAACAATCAAAAAAAACATATTTGGGTGAAGACAATGATTCGCTGAAATCAGGAGAGAAGGAGACAGTGGAGATTCAAGAGAAAAAACAAGTATTCCATGGAGGGTCTAGAACAATGTCATATAGAAGATTACTGGCCGCTGTTTACAAATACCGGGGTCAATGAGGAGTGTCCAGGTGAAACATAGACATAATTGTAACACTCACAAATAGTTGGGTGAATTGAGATTTGCTCGAATCTTCGTGTACCTTCTGAACGGGGTGCTCTTCATCTGCGTCGAGGAAATAATAATCTAATGGTTTCTCTTTGAAATGAAATAAACTCCTCTCAAGTAAAAGGTAGAGGGCTCACTGTTGGTGCAATTGATAAATTTTGATGATTCCCCAGCTCGGTCTGTTTGTTTTCACTGTAAGAAAATATGTAAGTTGTTTATAGCTCTGGTTTAAAATAGAAACATGATTCATAACTGCATTGGCACGGTGGTTTGTGACCCAACACCCCTTCTCCTGTTGCTGCAGTGGGAGCGAGATTTGAAAAACCATTAGACCAAAAAGAAGACGTGAAATAAAAGTGGCAAACTCACCCATGCAGTAGTGTAAATGCAAACACAATTAAGATCAAACCCTCCCCCAATAATGGAATTGTCTTTGGAGGAGAAGGCAGAGGGGGTGATTGACCCGGGGTCCAGGTTCTGAATGCTTTTGCAGACTGGTTGGCTCCAGCAGCAATGAGTCATGGCTGTCTGTCTAGGCCAAAAGTGGTCTTATATATTATCGTGATGTTAACCACTGTTCATTCACTTACAGAGCACTGCTATTTAGCCAATCCTAATCAATCAGTCCCTGCATAGCCACTGTATACAGCAAATGGGTTGAACTTGTTATAAACATTTGACTGGAGTCAAAAGCGGCAAAATCAATCTATTTTTGACATTCTCCCTTTAAATGTGGTCATATTTAAAGAAAACGCTAGAGTGACTGAAACATTCATCAAAGGTAGAGGGAAAATGGTTCAATGAGCAACTGTGCGAGAGCTGAGATTTGTAACGACAGTAAAATCAAAAAGATTCATTCGTTTCAAGGTATCAAATAAAAAAATGTTTTCAACTTTTTTTTCCTTGCAGTATAGAAATAGTGAGATGTCTTTTTTATGTCTAAAAATAAAACAAATAAATAAATTAATTAATCTGACCTTACAAACTTCTAATGTTTACTCCCAAACCGTAAGTCGCCCAACAGTTAAATAGTGTATTGTGATGTTCATGGTATGTTTTATTTGCCTTACTTTATAAATTTTAGTGCATCTCAAAAACAAAGCAAAGGATTCACTCGGAATAGATTCATTGCAGTTCTAAAGCATTTTGTGCAACTTTTTTACATTTACAATTTGAGGGATAAAACTATGACATGTCTGTATTTAGAAAAACTATGGGGAGAAAAAAAACAGTTTTAAATTTTGTATGTATTTTGGCACTTTGTTCGGTTAACATTGAACTAACTCTACTAATATTATTAAAAATCTAGGATATAAGGGTTGTATTAATATGGCAAATTAAAATACTCCAAAAAATGGCACCACAGCAAATAAAAATGTAAAAAATGCTCTGGCGGGTCATAAAGGGTTAAGGAAGGCTGCATTGGGCTTCAAATGGGACGATCTAGTTTTATTCAGTCCTCCTGGTGTCGTGGCCAGACAAGCAATAAACCCAAATGCAAGAGCGGAGGTCAAAAACAGAATTTATTGATAACAAAAAACAGCATACAGGCTAATCACGAAGCAAAGTTTAACAATGATTTTCCATTGATTTAAAACAGGGTCAAAAATTGTAAATCTGTAACACAAACTGAAAACCTCACAGAAACTTCAAACCCACAACACTTGTCTTTGGAAGAACATACCAATCACAGTGTTTGGCCATTCAAAATAATTTGAAAAAGGCAACAAAAATATCTTTCCACTCTCTGCAAAGCACTTTGATTTGCCCATGTGTTTATCTTTATCATAGAAACAAAAACAGTCTGACTTCTGACATCTCCCTAGCAACCACATTTTACCCTAGCAACCTAACTTTCTGAACAGATTTGCTAAATGATAAAAACGTAGGGGTTGGTTTATGTAACTTACAGTGACAAAATTGTCACTGACCTCTCCTTAGCAACCAGGCTGTTTACCCTAGAAACGAGTTATGTATATCCCTTTCTCAGCAAAGGAAAATCATAGAGACTTGGGGTTGGTTGGAATCTCTCACATTGGCATGGGTAACTTGGTATGATGGGATTGACTCTTACATAGCAACAACAAATTCTACCTTGGCAACCCATCGATCCTGCGAATAAAAACGGCACATCAACAGTCAACATCAAAGTTTCTGTACAAACTTCAGACATCTAAATTTTATTTTTGACAAACATTTAATCTCAAACTGGTTTCTTGACGGTTACATTTGGCTATATTCACTTCCTCCACAGTATCCAGATCTCAGAAGCGTTTGATGAGCTCAAATATGAGATTTGTGTCTTGAATGTACCGTACAGACACAAAATGCACACAGGCAAGACACTCACCTGCTCAATAAAATAAAAAGTGTCCGTTGAAGAGCAAAAGTGCGTTTCATAAAACAAAACCGTGGCCACAGTACCACAACCAGTTGAAAATAAACGAATAGAATACTGAATTTGCTTCAGCTGCATGATGAAACTGACAGTATTCAAATATTAGATGGATACGTGAACAGGAAATTTTGTAAAAAAAAATATTAAGGACACTAACATAGTTTAATTTAACCAAATGACAGTTCCTTAAAGATCGAGATGATTGTTTTATCATGTTTATTTAATACTGTCTAAATATTTGACATCTGATGAAGGCACTGTACTATAGAGTAAAGATCTACTCTATAATTACATATACATACCTATATTTACTTTACATTACAATATTTGTCAAGGATTGTTTCATCTGTGGTCAACTATACACAAACATTTAACGTACAGGTAACCTATGTCATTATAGGTCACCTTTTAAAGAAAAAGGACCATTAAATTTGTGTTCAGCAAGAACACTTGGCCAGTAACTGGAGCAGGGCCAATGAATTGGTCGTTCTAGAAACTATGGTGTGCTTGCTCTATTATGGGACATAATTACATTGGGATCTCTTGCTTTTTGATCATTTAATATGAAGCAAATGTACATTTTTAGGGCATCAGAATTGCTATGCATCGACTTGAGAGCACTGTGTTTTATTTTAGATGAGGGAAATAAAAAAATAAAAATTAAAAAAAGTGGATGAAAACACAGCTATTGAAATGACAATTACATATAATTGGTGAAAATATCAGCTCAGTTGGATAAATAAGACAACACATGCAAGGGTGATTAATGACAGTTAACAAATGTTCATTTTGACTAACTTTTCAAGCGAATTTCCCTCGGAAAATGTGAACAAATGAACGTCTCCCATCTGCAACCCGATCCTGTACAGATGGACATCCTCAAGAGGAGGGGACCTTTATAGATGAGGCTGTCCACACTAAACACTTTCATTGTCTCATTCCACTGTCCACACTTGAACAGACCTTGTGCAATTGTTCTGGCAGGAAAAAGTTGAAATCAGATCAGATCGGATTACTTTTTAGGAATGAATGTGAAATAACCTTGGAAAACAAAACCCTTAGGACTTCGGATTGTGAAACGGAGATGGGAGAAACCAGTGATGGAGAACAAGAGCTGTAGAGAAAGGATGAACAGAGATGAGTAATAACTTGAGGGGAGGCAACAAATCAAGCTCTATTGTCATATTATGTATGTTTGCCAGTAGTATAACCAAGTGCAACACCCTCTTTAAAGGGAATCCTGGCTATTATACTAGAAGACATCGATAGGGAATACATGACTAAAAGATGTAGTAAAAATAAATATACCAGAGTCTGTGTAGTTCCCCATGTGAATTGGTATTTCTAGTGTGGGTTTTTACTAAAAATGCGCTTGTACTGCTGCGCAAAGTAGGTTTGGGTGTGGCTCCTGCTCTGAAATGGGATAGAAGTCCTCCGGAATTGGAACCACATCCCCAGACAAATGCAAAATGCCCATTCTCCAGTTCTCGTTGCTTTCTCGTGGAAAATACTTTCTACAAATCCATGTGTCAGTGGCTGGTGGCCATTTTAGCTCTTACTTCCTTCATGGGGAAGGCCATGTATCACCTCAGCAACTTTGCACCACAGAAACAAACAATTGCAAACCATTCTGAACTCTAAAATAAAGTGCGGTCTTGCAACTTTACAGCATGTGTTAAGAGTTATGTGTCAATAATAATTAATCCATCACGTCTTCTCATTTGATGACAGAGGTCAAGCTCATGAATAATTAAAAGACAGATGAAATGATGGATGTAGTATAGGACAAAGACAAATCACTTCCTGAGAAATTTCTTTTCAAACAGGAAGTCAGAAATTACAAACAAAATATAGAAATTTCCCAGTTTTACCCACAATTATATGTAGCAGACAACAAATTTGTCTTAAATAATGTTCAACGCATGTAAATCTCTGAAAATACCATATTAGGCTCTACATTAGGCTCATCCCTACCAGTGTTAACATTAGATTTTTCAAAAAACAAACATGCCATTAAAACAAAATGGCCCGTCTAGATAGTTCTGCTACACAAAAACATGGCTGACTACGGCAATGGTTGCATTGTAAACAGTGGTTTCGTAATTAGTGAAAGCAATGTGTGTTACTATAGTAATTCAGGTCAAATGTATTTTGGTAATATTGTGTATTGTATGGTGAATTGTGGAAGGCGACCCATTTACAGGACCATGGCACACGAGGCTGAGGTACAGGTCAGAAAAAGGACAGAACACTTGGAACATCTGACACTTGTAACTCAAATCGACTTGCATTTTAATGAACACATTTAATCAGTGCTTGCTTTCCCTGGAATTCGAATCTATGTTTTTTTATGTTTTTTTGTACTGACTGTACCACAGCCACTGCCGGCTCAGAGATTTACAGAAGCAAGAGTCAATACTTTAGTGAAGTGCCTTTGCTTTATGCTTTTGCTTTAGTACCGCATTCTGCTAATTCTTCCTTTTCCAAATCATGAAAACTGCAAACTTTCTTTTGTATTATTATGCTTTTAGAACTTGAACCCCTCTAGACGAGGAACTTTTATCATAAACAACTTCTTTGAATTAGCTCATAATTTCAGTCTCTCCCAAACACACTGTTTAGTCCTGTGCCGCCCACCACTATGGTCCAGACACATCCTTTTATGAGTGACTTATGAGCAATTCAATAGTAAACGATAAAAAAGATTAACTTTTTAATTTGCCATATATAAATTGTCTACAAAACATTTGCACTTCTGAGCCTTTTTGAGCTCCCCTTTAAAAATGTATATAGGCGTATAAAACATGCTTGAAAAAATTGTAGCTGCGACTCCAAGCATGTCTCTGATAAGGCATAAAAACTAAAACATGATACAAAGTGTTTTGGTCAAAAGTGTTATCTGAATTGAAAATGCTTTAACCCTTACAAGCATTTTTAACTATTTTACAATTTTCTCTAAAAAAAAAGAGTTTTTTGTGGCAGGGCTTGATATTATTTTTTAAGACAACCCCTGCCTTTTTTTTTTTTTTTTTTTTACAAATATTTTTAAATTATATTCCACAACACACCTGAAATTGTACAAAAAAATAAAATTCTGAGCATTAAATTTGGTCTTTTTTACTCCAAAAATTGATAACAAACAGTTTTTATGTTTTATAACAAAAATCAAAAAGTTCTGACAAAATAAAGATAAATAAATCCCACTAAAAACCAAAGACAAGGTCAAAACAATGTGAAATTGGTATAATTATTTTTTTTTAAACAGGCAACCCCTCTTATACCTGCTTTTATGTGCCATAATTTTGAGAAACACAAGCCAAATCACAGGTCTTTTACTTCCAGGTGTTTTACTTCTTTTCACCACTAGAAGACACTTCTCATGTTTTCTCACATTTTAATTTAAATGACTGTGCAAACTATGTGTCATAACTCCTGTAATGCAGTTTAAAAGCAAGAAAATATCAAAACGAAAAACCTTTTTGAAGCCTACACAATATCTTCAAATTAAAATTTAAACAATAGGTGGTTCGCATCTACTTAATTCAAAACAGTGCGTGCAAAGACTTTAAGGGTCATAGAACATATTATTATGAGAGGGAAATATCTATTATTCAATATTTATAGTCCAGATACAAACAGACAATTAAAAATATTCCTCGACAATTATAAGGTTTGGTTACCTTGAGTATAATAATGGCGAAGAACAGTCAACAGTGAAGTGAAACCTACCTTCACACGAAAATTCAGAAAAAGAAAACAATTAAAACATGCTCATAATGGAAGATAAGTGTCGAGTTATTCTTTGAACTGTGGTTAGCATCTACTAATGATGATGTCAGTTACACTGGCTGTGTGGGACTGAAAGTAACACCATTTCCTTGTGTGCTGATCAACGGGGAATTTTTAGTAAACTGAGAGCTCGCAGACACAAACAGAACCTTTTTGGGTGGATCAGGTATGTATGGGAAAGCGATACAAAACGACTCACTTGCCCTCTAGATAAGGAGGTACAAGTTTCCAGTTTGTGCTAGCAGCGTATCCTGTTACTAATAGCACGCTGGTTTTGTTCTTCTGCAGGGATGTCACATCCCTGAGGGAAAGGAACATCAACTTCCACATCTTGCTTCTCTCTTTCTCTCTCACTCACTGAAGCATTCACGACCAGTACCTCACACGTTCTCTTTTTACATGCCCTTGTCCTTCACACCATCACTTACTACTTTGTACATAATAGTTCAGAACCAAATTGTGGTAAAATATATAGCACCAAAAATATTTCGGTGTAAATATTAAAGCAATTAAAAGAAAGAAAAAAGGTAAAGACGGAAAAGAAATACATGTAAATCAATCACAAATATGGGACGGCAAAAGCTGAGCTTATTTTTCTTAAACATCATGTTGCTTTTAAATCAAATTTCAGAAGTTTGGACAAACAGTGCCCTCCATACTAATTGGCAAGTTTTTATTGTAGATGTATATTGCCACAAACACTCTAAGTGGGTATGGCAGAACACAAAGATGAGTCTGCAGAAAAGCATCTCATACCCTCTGTGAAGTATGGGGGGAGGGGGTGATGCTGTGGGGCTGTTTCTCTTCCAGAAACCCTGGGAACCTTGTTAGGGTGCATGGCATCACGAATGCTTTGAAATATCAGAACATTTAAAGCTAAATATGGTGCCCGAAAGCTGAAGACGGGTCTTTACTGGCACAAGATAATGACCCAAAACATGCGGTCAAATCTACACAGAAATAGTTTACCACACACAGAATCAAGCTCCTCCCATTGCCTTCTCAGTCCCTGGACCTCAACACAGTTGAAATCCTGTGAAGTGAGCTGCAGAGGAGAGGAGTCCGATGACGGGATGATTTAGAGAGGAATGGTGGAAGATTCTTAGAGAAATTATGGCAAAAGGGGGTTGAACAAAGAAGTAAATATCTGTTTTTTTAGAAGCTATAGAACACATTTTAATCATCACAGGCACACTGTTTTTGTGGCAGAACTTAAAAAAAAAATTCATCTCACAGGTCTTGTACTTCCAAAGGTTACCTCTTCTACCCCTTTTTTTTTACCTTGCAAATATTGTGTCTTAACTCTTGTACTGCTGGAATGTCCATGGTGTATCCCCACCTCTTGCCCGATGTGCGCTGGAGATAGGCATCCCGTGATGACCCCAAAAGGGAATAAGCAGGCTAGAAAATGAATGAATGAACTCTTGTAATGTTCGTTTAAAACCAAAAATAACTCAATTAAAAATCTTTTTAAGACCTACACATTAAATTTGCAATCAACATTAAACAACGATTCCTTCCTAATTCAAAACAGACCCCGTGATTAACAAAAGCACCGGCACGTGCAGGGACTTCCAAGGGTTAAGTAACAGAATATACCAATTCAGAGATATCAGTGACGGCCAACATATGTTCCTTAAATACGTTTGCTACTTAATAACCATGAAAATCAAAACAGCAGCTCACAGGACTGTGAGAGAGTGGTTAGAGAAAAAAAACCTTCGTTCCTCTCAGTGCACCTAAGCTAAATCACTATATGAGGCTGGATTTTGTCAGAGGCTGCTCTGCTGATGATGAACGTGCAGGAACTTCCGTCAATCTTAAATTTAATCCTTCACTTGGATACGTGGATCGTGTCATATTTCACGACCAGACATGGCATCATCTTGAATGATGCTGCCTCCCACACTCAACCAGACGGTTCAGATAATGCTTGTGAACTGAAGACACAAACATCAACATGTTAACCTTAGCCAATCAGACAACAGTGCTTACTGTTTCAGATCAAGATAGATTTCCATTTTCCTTGTAACAAGCTACAATGCTTTTCTTATGTAAGCATTCAAGTGAGGAAAAAAAACCCTGGCTGTTGAAGTGATGTCTGTGTGCATGGGTCATGACACAGGTGCATCCAACCCTCTTCGGGGCAAAGATCAAAGGTCAGAAAAACCAAAACCAGTTACACCAATTGCTCTGTCAACCCATCAAAAATAAGTCTTGGTGTCGGTGCTGCCTTGAATCTGCGAGGCTCAAGAAAGAGCGTATATTAGTTCCTTCTTGCATTTTAAAGATTCAGAAAACACCAAGATTCAGGTGTTTTTATTTCCCCGGCAGTAAATGTTGCCATAATAGCATGGGATTTCACGCGGCTCTAAGGATCCAATGTCAACAATAGCAGTTTTAAGCAAACAACGAAAGCTAGATCTGCTAAATAATTATAAAAATGTATATTTTTGTATAAATTCAAAAATTATGGATATGTCACGATTATTTTCAATTTATATATTTATAGACCTGCAAAAAACAGTAAAGAACTGTTTTTTTTTATAATTTGCCATAAAATAATGGTAACAATTTTATTTCACGATTAAAATTCACCATATATATATATATATATATATATATATATATATATATATATATATATATGGCCTTTCTGTTTTAAAAGTATATTTATTATATATTCTGTAAAGCTTAATAATAACAAAGTAATTTACTGTTTTTGTACAGCATGTATATGATCGTTAAAGTACTGATAATTTCCTGTAGATCTAATGGCGTTTATATAATAAAAATGTAATTTTAATGTAAGAATGAGGCTTATCTGCAGGCTTTAAAATGCATAGACTAGACTTCATTTGTTTAACATATCTCCCCTAAATCCACAAATCTAGTGGTTTTACCTTTTTTTTTGGGTAAAAACCACATTAACACTTATAAGTCTGGGCCTTTTTGAGAGTTTTATTTAATTTTATTTATTTATTTTTTTGTGACAATGCTGAATATACAACCCTTTTATTACAACCTTTTTTTTTAACAAATATTTTTTGACAATTTGACAACAAACCTGAAATTTGACAACAAAATCACAATTCTGAGTGGTATTTTATAACAAAAATGTTACAATGGGACTTCAATATAATACAAATAGAACTTCATAAACCCCTCAAAACAATCAAAGACAAGGTCAAAACAATTTGAAAAATAAAAAAAGCAAATATTTCCTAAACATTACAAACTGTTCTAAGCATTTTCTGTCCCATAGTGATTTTTTTGTGTCAGAACAAAACACAAGCCATATTACAGCTCTTGAATTTCAAATGCTAATCCCTTATTTTCACCACTAGGTGGCACTGATGGCATCGAACACTGAAAGTGAAGAAATAAAAATTAAACAAAAGGCTGGTCGCATCATTCCTACTTATTTCAAAACAGCCGCTGTGATTGGCACACGCACCGATGCTTGCAGAGACTTTGAAGGGTTAAACCACAGTAAGCTTCTGTGTTTAGAAACGACCAGACTGAAACGGACTGTAACTGTAACTAAGTTTACCTTATTATTAAAATATTTTACTAGAAATCTTTATATTTCATCCCAGGACAAGAAGTACATTTGAAGATGAATAAAATTTAATATAATAATAATAAAAAGCATGCCTTTTCCTAAAAAAAAAAAATGTTCCTAAAAAGTTGCCAACTTAATCATTGCAACCACCTAAAATTACAAAGACTCAGTGATGTAATGCCGTGGGGTTGAGTAATATTTTTGGCACAGCAGCACAGTTCAAAAGCTTAAGTCTTTTGCTAACGTCCTCCAAGATAAATCTGTCAGCAGCGCAAAGCAAGCATGGCTATGTTCGAAAGCTCCACTGAAAGCTGTTTCCCTTTGAACAATAAGTAACTGTGTCGGGAGCCTTGTCTCTGGTGGATCCAGCCCGTCCCACTTCTGCGTGTGGATGAGACGGAGAGATCAGCAATCTCTCATCACAGCCCTGCATAGTTCTCCTCGCCTGCGCCTCTCTTTTCTACCACCCTGACCTGCCCTGCAAAACTGAGAGAACCATTCAAATACATTTTTCTCATTCCTGTGCTGTCATCCTAACCCTGCTGTTTCGGGGGAAGTCCTGGCCTCTCAGCCACTGCTATGGTCCCGTGAGAAGCTGTCAGTGAGACTCTTCAGTCTGCTCTCACGGCTGTTCTCACCTGCTCAGGTACAGTAGTCATGAAACCATTCGCTGTCACCCCGACACACGCCAGAGCTCCGGTCTGTCAGCACCTTTAATAATGGAGCCTGAATCTCTGAAAGCCTCAGTGCTTTCTTTAGTCGGAATAGTACAGACAAAGAGACTGTCTCTGACAAAAGGATTCAAAAAGCTTTAAAGTAGCTTTAAAGAAAATGAAAAAAAAAACGAGCATTTTGAATGTACTGAAAAAGTAATGTTTGTGCAAAAGAACAAATATTCAGCTCAAGAGGAAATGATCTGATGAAAGATTAAAAGAAGTACAGAATTCAGTTTTCCCACAGATGTATGGCACACTAGAGCTTTTTAAAATGCCATCACAAGGCAACAGTGAACACAAACATGTCTCAAGGTTTACTTTTAGATGTCAAGACCAAAAAAACTAAATCAAAAAGTGCCAAAGCAAAAGCTCTTTGACAAGCACAGTATTAGAGAAGAGAAGGGGAGAAATATGTGATTAAAAAAAGAGTACAAGAAATAAAAGATGCCACATCCTGGAAAGGATTGTGAAACAAAACACATTCAAAAGTGTGGAAGAGACTCACAAAGACTTTAAGCAAGCCCCTGGAGTTTTGAGGAGAGGATCCAATTCCAGGTTATTTGAGATTTACACAGTCACTAGATGCATTTCCAGCCACCTATTTTTGTACGAATTTTGGAATA
Source organism: Danionella cerebrum (assembly GCA_007224835.1). Taxonomy (NCBI): domain Eukaryota; kingdom Metazoa; phylum Chordata; class Actinopteri; order Cypriniformes; family Danionidae; genus Danionella; species Danionella cerebrum. The sequence goes on from SRMA01026671.1 coordinate 48,523, forward strand.
TCGCATAAAAATAATCGGATGGAAAAATTTTATCCCATAAGAAAAAATGTGCATAAATTATAATGGAAACTTCGATGGATGCATTTACAGAATAAATCCCAAAACAATAGCAATGCGGTTTTCTGTTGGAACTGGGGCGCGTGGGGGTGACATTAATGGACTAATCAACGAACCCCTTTGATTGCACAACATCTGAAATGTTGTTTTGGTCATCAAAGTGGTTCTCATTCTCACTTGTCTTGACTGGCTGCGTTCCCAAATAGCACTCTCCCACATCCAGATAGTAAAATGACATCACTGCGCATGTTGCATATATATATAAAGAGCTTCTCCAAACCCAGCAACTTTAATTTTTCTGTTGATATTTGCAACCAGTTCTTAAGGAAGTGACAAATTTCTTCTCTTGGGCTCTTTAGATGGAAACGGTGCTTTACTTGCAATATTCAAGTTTGGAGAATAAATGTAATACCCACTTTGGTATTAAAGAATTGAGATTACAGTGAGTAAGAGTAAACTAAATAAAAGGTTTGAGATTGACAAAAGTTTCAAAACAAAAACTTGTGGAAAAAGCTACAGTAATATAGAGACCAGTCTGAGATTCCTCCAGATCAGTTGATGTTTGCCATTAACTTCCTTCATGGACAGATAGTTCTTTTATTTTTATTTTAGTGAACTAAAACGTAGCACTCATCGCAGTCTGACAGTCATCTTTGCTTCTACTACACTGACTTATCCTGAAAACCTCTGCTTTGTTATTTTTCAAAAGTGGAAAAATCTTCTGCAATATTCTAAAAATATGTCGCATTTAATTTCCTCAGACAACTGGGTTGAACAGATACAAATGACCTCAACACTATCCAAAAAAATGCCTTGATGTGGATTTTCCTAAATCAAACAATAAAATATAATTCATTTCATCTCCTTAAAAACTTAAATACAAGCAATCCAATCCAATCCAATCCAATCCAAAAGCTAATCTGACCCCGAAATCTACTTTTGAGATACAAGCAAAATGTAAAGTTGATTACACGGAGTAACATGCATCATTACTGAGTAAACACCTTATTTTTGCTAATCCACAAATTTAACATGGCAATGATTTATTACTAGATGTATTTAAATGCTCGGCGCTAATTTAGAAGCCAGACAAAAACATCGTAATTCACATCATGCGCAGACATTGTCACTTGCTGTGAAACAGACACCAAGAAGGAAACTGGAGAAGGGCATGCAGCCGCACACACATACAGTACAGTAGCTTCATTGTACAAATACATGTTTCCACACTCTACGAATAAACGAAATGGCCTGTCTCACGTTCTCGTACCTGAATACTGACAGTTGAGTCTAACAGGTCTAGCAGGCTTTACTGGAACTGTCTAATTAAAACTGTTAACAAAAACCTTCACACCTTCAGGCTTTCATTCCAGCTGCATGAATCTGGTCAGCTGCCTCTGTTTAGTGGATGGATTCAGCCATTGTAGATGGAGCAGGAACCTCATTCTACCTCATTCTACCTCACACCTCATTCTAACACTAACCCCTTCAACTTGATGTAAGCCTTGTTTTCTGACAAGCCTCTAGTTTAGTGAAGATTTGTGATGATGTATGAACACATACAGTTAGTGGGTTTCACTCAGGACGTTTAGGAATCGTCGGCATATTTAAAGACCCCATATCATCATTTTGAAAAGGTAATTATTGTTTTTTTAAAGTCTCCAACAGCAGGTTGAAACAAAGTGTCACATGGCCAAAGTGCTGGCTGCAGAATGATTACAAAACAATATAAGTCTATGGGAAAACGATTAACTTTAAAATTACGTTTTCACGATTTCTCGAAAGTTATTTAAACAGTAAACAAACTTCAATAGTTTTTTCTTGGCTCAAAATGCTTAAAAAAAAGGGCTGGGCCATGTGATTGACAGCTACAATGAGCAGACCAGATTTCTGCTGCCAACGATCAAATTCAAAGAAGTTGTTCTCAAATTTATGTTCGTAATTAAAAAATAAGTTGCATATATAAGCTGCGTGTGTCAGCCATGACGGTTCAATCCTTATCAGGAAGTCTTGTGTGCGCATGTGCGCCGCTCAATGGTGGATTCATGTTACCCTAGTGGCAGTCGGTGGTGTAACGCTGTCCTTATATATTTACGATCTAAAGTCGAAATGCATCCAAGCTCAAAAAATATTTTAATGAACGTTTATTTTACTGGATTTGTAAACGACTCGTGTAAAAGAATCATTTTACGAATCGTTCATACAAACGTAGCTATACATGACACAACCTGCGATGATTGGTGGTTTGAACCATGTGACTGCGTGTCACATGAATATGCGGGATGTCTAACAACAAATACTACTGTTATTACTCATTTATTATGTAAAAAGTGCTTGTAATTAACTTGTAGTATGTACCTGATTATCTACTAAATTATCTACTCAGCATCTCAACTGGCAACAACAACGAGTTTGACACAAAGGGACGCCTGAATACCTCTCCAACAGCTCACATATTTAGCACACTCTCATCCTCATCTTTCTTCCTCTTCCTCAATGGAAGGCTAATGAGCAGGAGGGATGGAGACGGAAGAGATTTGCCAGTAAAAATAAATGGGTGAAATAAATCCCAGCTACACTGGTGTGAGGTTGCAGAGCTGAAAAACGAGACCGTTGCACTGTAGAGGTGGACTCTAAAGTGATGAGGATAATCACATTCATGTTGAAATCAATCCGAAGAAAGACTACAAACAGTAGCGAGCTGATGGTCACAGAGGGTTTGGAGCCTATACTCTCTCTGTTAAGGATAGCCATGTGTTTTGAGCACAGAACTTAGTTATAGGCTTTATTTCATTCATGAATTCATTCGTGTTTATTGCGCCACCCGTGGCCTAAAGGGGAACAACAGGCAGCTAGTAAATCAGTTATATTTGGTGCATTTATTGCAGTGACAACGTGTTTTAGAGTTAATACTTGTCACTACTGACAAAAAGTAGTGATTTAATAATATTTTATCTAAATTAAATCATTAATTGGTATGACCCCTCCCCCCTCTCTCTCGCTCTGTTGTTTGCAGCTGTATGGTTTGGTTCACAATCCTGCTGCAGGATAAATTTGTGGATAAATCACCAACGCCTTTTATGGAAGATAAGCCCCAAACGTTCAAGGAACATTCACCATGCTTAACTATTGCCAGCAGACACTCATTATAGTAACGTTGTAGTCTTAAACTGCCTTCTCCTACAGACACGCCTGGCAACTAATGCTAACTTGAGTTACGCATCCTTGTTCTCTTCTGCTTTTTTTCCCTCTTTGATAAAGGTCACTTCTTACCAGACTTCCTTGGATGGTAGATGAATGTACCTGGGTCCCACTAGTTTATTGGCACTGCTGGATATCCTCTGATATCAAATGATAACTACCTTGTAGTGTGTTGCATCTGCTGCAGGCTGTCGGCTGCATCTTTGATCCTCAACATTGCCTGTTTCTTTGTGCTTCTGTTTCAATTCATGACTGGTTTTCAACATACATGTGACACTGATGATCTTTAGCACCTATTTGGTAAAACTGGTGGAGGATATACCTAAAATAAACCCAAACCTTGTGCATTTGTTCTTATAACAACTAAGAACTGATGGTGGTTTGAAGACAAAAGCTTGCAGCACGAAATATTGATTTTATTTCAAAATTCCTTTTTTTCCCTCACTTTGCATTTTGCAGATTTACAAAAACATTTTTTTTATGTTTCTGGAAGCATTCTTTGTTTAAACCTTAGATGTCTCTGCACAAACAGGTTCATGAGCTAATCACAAATCAAGTTCAAGTTCGTTTAATTTACAACAGCCATTGTCTCAAAGCAGCTTTACAATAAACAAACAAGTTTAAACTCAACAAAGAGAAAAAATTAATTAATAAGTGGTGTATTTGTCCATGATGAGCAAGCCTGGGGCGACTGTGGCAAGGAAAAACTCCCTTTTTGGAAGAAACCTTGAGAGGAACCGGACTCAAAAGGGAAACCCATCCTCAGTCGGGCGACAACAGCAGTGTGATTTATATAAACTATAGTATAAACAGATAATATAGTATAAACAGATGATGACTGTGTTAGGTGTAGGTCCAGGGCGCCGGAACATCTCCAGGTGAATCTGGTTGCTAGGTTGAGGGCTAGTGGGCGAAGCCTCCAAGGCGCCGGAACATCTCCAGATGAGTCTGGCGGGGCCTCCGGGAGTCTCGGGATGAGTATGGGAGCGGCTGTTTTGAATTAAGAAGGAATGACGCAACACACTGATTGTTTATTTTTGATTTCACATACAATGTGTAGGTTATAATAATTATACTTTGTGTTTTAAATGAACATCACAACAATTATAACACATAATTTACAAAGTAATTCAAATAAAAATGTGAGAAACGTGTCTTTCAGTTTCATTTTACAGACCCCAAATCGTTGCCCTCAGTGTCATCTAGCAGGAATAAGAAGGGATAACTCTTGGAAGTACAAGATTTGTGATATGGCTTGCGTTTTTTCTGGCGCCAAAAAGCACACTGGGATTAAAAGTACTAGGAACAGTGCAAAAGGTTACGGACAGGCTTTTTTTTGTTACATTTTCCCATTGTTTTGACCTTGTCTTTGATTTTTTTTTGGGGGGGGGGGGTTTATGAATTTTTATTGTGTCTCAAAACTTTTTGATATTAAACATGAAAACAGTTTTTATTACATTTCGCAAAAAAATGACAAGTTTGTTGTGGAATTATTGTATAATTTAATAAAAAAAAGAACCTTTTTTTTTATTAAAAAATTATATCACGCATTGCGACAAAAAAAAACAGTTTTAAAGGGAATTTATAGTAAATTAGTAACAACCGATTTCTATGGGTTAAAGTGTCTTTTCCATAACTGCAGCAAACTTTTTTTGCATTTAGTAAATAACCGCCTTATCGGCATGGTAGTCTACATCTAATCAGCATAGTGTCTTGCCAAAATGTTATAAGGTGAAGTGAGGTGTGCAGGGATGCGGAACAAGAGGAAGTATTGTGTATCCATTTGTGTGTATGTGTGTAGGTGAAGCAACAGCCCTCCGCTCACACAAGAATAAGCATGAACGCCATTCTATCCCCAGGTGAGCTCCTCAGCAAGGTGCCTTTAGTTTCACCTCTCTCTTACTGCCTCTCTCACTCGCGCCAGATCTCAAGTGCCACTCGCTCACCTGCCTGGCTCATTGTGCGTGCATGTGTGGATGACCACGTCAGGCCTGGCTTCCTCTCCTCAGCCATAGAGATTGGGCCTCCCTCCTCTGAGCCTGGGAAAGGAAGTGCACCTGTAATTCTATACGGACACGCAAAGTTACAGCGTTCAATTAAACAACTCTATTTCTGCTCATGATACGAGCTTCTGCTTTGAGTCTGAATAACTACAGACTGTACTCTTGTCTCATTGTAGAGCAATGGCATCCAGAACAATCCGTGTGTACGGTCTCTTTAATCACAAAAGGGGTTGTGAAAGCTTACAAATGTAGCTTTTGGGCAGCTGGGGCATAATTGATAAGAAATAAATTGCTTTTACTTAAAAACAAAATTGTTAAGTGCCCTTGTCATGTTTTGCTTTTGATATTTTGCCATTTTTAAATAAATCAATTCTTGGACGTGATTCTGTATGAATTAGAATGCTTTTGTCTATTTTGAAGATACTTAAAGCCCTTTGAAATTGCAGATGCTCAGAACTTCCACGTTTTGGAACATCTCATGAATCTGGGATGGAAGGGCAGTAGGATAAACTTTTTATACGATAAAAAAAATGCACAAACTTTGATGGAAACACATTTACAGAATAAATCCCAAAGCAATGGCAATGTGTTTTTCTGTCAGAACTAGGGCACGCATTAATGGACTGATTTTATTACATAACAACTGAAATGTTGCTTTGGTCATTCTGACATTCCTAAAGTTTGTCATCAAAGTAGTGCAGAATCATCACCTCCTTAAACTGACTAGACCGGCTGCATTCCGAAATAGCGCTCTCGCAAGAGGCGCATATTGCAATCCGTGAAATGATCTAAGACGCAAGTACATTAGTACGTATGAAAAAAGGCCTTCTCCTAATGCAGCAACTTACATTTTTCTATTGATATTTGGCCCCATAAACAATGAGTCTTCACAGCACGTGTCAAACTCAAGGCCCGCCATTTAATCTAATGTGGCCCGCCAGAGCTTAAAAGTAAAACAACACACAATGCCTTTGGACTTAGCCAATACTTTAGCGGAGAATTCATTGTAAATATAATGTTTATTCTGTATGTAATAGTATAAGCATTGTCTTAGTAGTAGTAATAGGTTTATTAATGTTAGCTTGTACTGTTTTTTTACCGTGTTCGGTCGTTAATTCTTCCGCATTCGCGCAAGTGCGTCTTTCATTTCTTATTTCCTCGCATTATTCTGCCATTTTTGGCACACTAAACTGTTCGACTACAGTACCAAAACACTGGTAAATAGTGAAAGAAGATGTTTATACCATCGTCGAGAGCCCCTGTGAGTTGTGAAACACAAACAGCAACAGCAGGGGGCGTGTCACCGTCTCAATCACCTGTCATATGTAAAAAGTTTTTATTCACATGGTTTATTCCCAACAATAATGTTTTTCAATATACGTATAGTGTAATTTTTGACATTATATAATATTGCTTTACATTTTTTATATTGCTTTGTATAATATTGCTCTTGATTCCAGCAACACATGGATTCATTCATTATTTTTATCGTTTGCTAAGGTCTTCAGCTGGACATGAACTACTCTATAATAGTTAATAAAAAAAACACCAGGACATTTGTAAATAGAAGAACCTGTAAAATCGACACTGAAAGCCATATTCAGACCAAACGTTTTGAGATGATAAACAATAGGTTGAGGTCAATTTCTGTAATCACAAAAATCTTGTTGCTGTACATTTATAGTTTTTTATAAAGAGAAACTTGATGAAAATTCAAATCTTTTACTTTTTTGTTATTGCACACTGTTCTGAGCATTTCTAACATACAAATAACAAATATTTGCAGATTTTTTAAGTTTTATTTCCTCTGAAAAGAAAAAATGACAAAAAAATTATACAAACACAATTTTCTTGGGGTTCGGTTCATTCAGCTAAGATGGACATGGTGTGACCAATGTCCTGTTTTTGCTAAACTGGAATCCATTTCAAATGACCACAGGTATTTGTAAGCTGGCAGGAGTTGGATTGGAGTGGGAGTAATTTTGAGTGGGAGTGGGATGGGACCAGGAGTCAGTTCTACAGAAGTGGGACAGGACAGGATTTATTTTTTTGGACCAGGATTAGGATGGGATGGGATTTTGTTTTTCTCCGGGAGTGAGATGGGACAGGAGTGAAAATCCACTCCTGTGTAATGCTTTAGTCCACATCTGTCACTCGGACAGTTTGATACTTCATTAATGGAGTTGTGTGGGTTTTCATAAGCTGACAAAAATCAAAAGGATTTATATTAGAACAACAAGCGTACAATTGTTTCTATGTAACTGAATTGTCACTTGAATAAGTTATAAATATTGAGTTATTTAACATAGTTACATTTATTTTACATTACATTCGATTACATTGTTTTACATTTATAAGTTACATCTGGCCCTTTGAGGACAGTCGTTATGCTAATGTGGCCCTCTGTGAAAATGAGTTTGACACCCCTGCTTTACAGGTAATAGTTAAGCGCGGTGGAGGTTCCTTCAACATCTGGGGTGCATTTCTGCAAATGGAGTTGGAGATTTGGTCAGGGTTAATTGTATTCTCAAAGCTGAAAAATCATTCACGGCAGAGAACATGATCGGAGCGTCAGTTCCGGGTAATCAGAACCACACACACAAACAAAAGAAACAACACACCATAAATCTAAAAACAAAAAAAATACAAGGAGTTTTTCAACACCCGAGGACACACGTGACGAGACGGGCTAAAAGAACAATCATCTTCCCCTCAAGAAACCACAACCTTAAATTATGCACTGCTTTAAGGCTTAGTACATCTTAAAGCAAAAAAAAAAATAAAAATTCACTCCTTTCAGAGTGTCAAGGACAAATCTAGAGATTTACATCAACAAAATTAGTTGAAACATTGGTGGACATATGAGTTTTTCAGCTCTAAAATTGGGCAATTGCAGTGAATGAGAACCTGCTAGCTTCTGGAACCAGCCTCAAGTGGCCAGTAGAGGAATTGCAGTCCAGTCACTTCCAAATAGGCTTCAAGTGGGAAAGTATGTGGTTGCCCCTCGTGAGAAATACAGATAGATGCTAATCCTTCTTATAACAGCATCAGGGAGAGAGTACGATTGACCACAACTGTATAGTGCAGCAGCACGACAACCAACCCAAACATACAGCCAAACTATGTTATGTTAACAATATATATATTGTTTCTTTCTACAAAACGTCATGAATTTTTTTTTTTTTTACACATTTTTTGTTTGTTTTCACAAAAGTTTTAAATTTGCTAGCCACGCAATAAATTCCATAGTAACACGAGCAACAAAACAAAGCCCAGCAGACGGATGGATGGGAGAAATACATGGAAAATGAATGTTAATGCTCTTGCTCCTCTGTTAGTCACGGCAATATGTCATTTCAACGGTATTACATGCCAGCTTTATTTGACTATGGCAACATTAAAATGACTGTCAATAAAAGGGAAAATAACTTAGGAAAACATTATTCAAAGGGTAATGTGTTTGAAAGCTATAGAAACCTTTTAGAGAGTGTAAACTCAAACCATTTGGATAAAATAATTCCCAGAGTTTCCTGTAAGTAAAAGATCATGAATATATTCCTCAATGTTGGAAAGTAAATCCAACAGAAATGTAGCTCAGTTGTTTCACTGTCATTTCCAGTCATGCAAACCTGAAGGTGCTGCGTAAAAGAAAAACACCAACACCTTCCACATCTCTCATGAGTGGTTACATGCCAGACGCAAAGAGAAATAAATTAACAGCAAGATGAAAACATGGCTAACACAGGTGCAGAGAATATTAGCATTTGGCTGCAAACTGACCCTGCTGAGAGCCAGAGGAACCACGCCAAAGAACAGTAGGGTCTTGACCGTGCAGAGGACTCATGAACACTTGTGCTTCAGTCGAGTGCTTTTGTAGATGTAGAATTACGTTCCAAATATTATCTATTAAGTTTGTTAAATCTGGAAATGGAAATCACATACTTCAGTGGAAACAGGCCCTTAACTCTAATTCCAACAGCTAGATGTTCCATTTCTAAGGCCTCTCTTGGGAGTCTCCAAGACGCGAATCATTGACTACACAGCGCATTACTTACCAACCACCCATTACATGATGTGTTTCATAATAAATCATAAAGAAAAATGTAAATCACTGTAATAAAAAAGTTTTTTTTGAAATGTAGCATACAAACCTTACCTAAAATCTTTCCCCTAGGTTACCACGTCAACATTATATATCCTATATAACTCTAGCTTTGCGTTTCAGTGATTGTTTTTCTCCTTGATGTTCTTTGTAAACCCTATTCATCTGCTTTGTTCCAGCGAACGGAACGCTAAATGTTTTATTATGCCAAGAGATGGTTCCAAGTTTTTAAAGATGTCCCATTGCTGTTCCCACTTGTGGGACCAAACTAAAAGGGAACTTCGAATGAATCAAGTCAGGTGGTTCAGTATGGTAAACTACTGAATTGGTTCACAACATTGTGTAGTAGCCAGGACTAGTGGGACCAGTAGATCATTGCGTTGTTGAAGGTGATCACTATTTGTATTAGGTGAAATCAAACCTGAAACTTACCTTAGCATTAAATAAATTACAATAGGCACAAACGTTCTCATCATTCAAAAAACACATTTCTTTTAAAAATGGGTTTTATTCACACCGTTGATGAAGTCACGCAAGTCCCTTTGTAACGTCACGGCCCCCGGGAGTGATGCACTGTCCACAAAGCAACAACTTCTCTCATGATATCCGGAACCAAACGCGGGAGAGTTAAACAGAGGGAAAAATGAAGCATTTACCTGCTAAGTATATTTGGTGTCATGACTCGGTACTGGTTCGAATCCCAGTAGGAACAGCCTCAGTTTTTTTTTTTTTGCTTCAATGTTTTAACTTACAAAATAAATTAAAATAAATTGCTTAATTAATTTTTATTAAACGTGTGTTAAAGTGCGTCAGCCGACGTTCACATCTGAACACGGTCACAACTCGTTTAACAAAAATGTATTTCAATTATTCATTTACTTGTTTCTGCCGGCAGCTCCCTGGAAACTTCAGCTTTACTTCGCTGAAAATTGTCTAGCCATCCACCAGCTTCTGGTTAAGATCAGATTCTGGCTGACTGCGGTAAGGTTGTATAACGTTTCCTCCAAACGCCATTACAGCATCTATCATTGCTCCTTTAAGATGTTGATCGCTCAGTATTCAAGTTGCTGGTAACAAATCTCTCTATTCTCGATCACATCTACATTGACCGTCAGAATGTAGCTTTGCGCACAGTGCATGAATATGCAAATCAGTAACCAATAGGTGAGTAACTGGGGGGTATTTACTTAAAATCTAAGCCCTTTTACGGAATTAGCCTAGACTGCAAAATGAAGATATTGAAGGTGATCTTAATTAAAAACAAAGACTTTTTGAGAAAATGATTCACATTTCCCATTCACTTAGACCAATGTGAAAAATATATTAGTTAAAAAAAATGTCAAGAAAAAAAAAACAGCCCCCAAAATGCCCTGTTATGATTCATATTTTTCACTCACAAACAAGGTCTACAATATTTTGTGGTAAATCTTTGTGTGGTCAAAACTGTAGCTAAATTCTTTTTACACTCATGAAAAGTTATGTGGGCACACATCTCACCATATGCAAACACTGAACACATTTCAGAGCAAGATTTCTTTAGCCATGGGTAACACGACACTTTAACTTTTCAGTTACAGCCCAAATCTCTAACAGGTGATAGATGAACTGCAGAATTCTTTTCGTCCTTCATATTTAAGTGCCTGTCAGGGGGGATATGAGGCCTAGAGGCCTATCCACAAGAGAAACAGCAGTGCCTCAGAGTCCATCACAGACGTTTTATAGAGTCCAAGCTGAGCAAGAGAGATAATTGGCCAATGGATATTTCAGACCCACTGCTCTCCAAGTTCCAGCATTTCAGGTCTTGGCCGGCCGGAAGTGAGAGCTTCTGGGATAGATTTATACAGCCTTTGGCTTAAATTGCACATGTCAGGGTTGACTCTCTCTAATATTAATATTAATTCCTTTTGGAATGGAAGCTGATTCTGGCAAGACGTGCATGTCTGGAGTTATAAGTAGTTTTCCATGAGTTTAATGCAGAGCTGAGGCTTTGCAGATATGATGACAAAACCGCCCCTCTTCTCTTACTCTAGTTATTTTTCCTTTTCACTCATGCTTTTTATAAATGCAGCAATTTCCTCTGTTTCTCCAAAAAGGTCCACAAAACATTCATCTGGTTGATTAGGAATGAGACTCAACACCACTGCTCCCTCTTGTTATTTTAGGAAAATATAGATCTACCTCTCGGAAAGAAGAAAAATAGCAAGGGCCTGGAAGCAGCGTTAAGGCCGTATATTCCAAAGCAAGAGGAAGTGCTTAATAAAAAAAGTTTAAATCCCAGGCCTGGTTTGTGCAACATCACCAAAAGGAATTTCCCTCATTACACAAATTCTGTCATACTATGGAATTTTATATGAATCTGCAAAATTCCCCAGAGCTCTTCTAATTTTTAACATCACTACAGGCTGAGATCAATCCTTCCCTTTTCGGTGGGGTTTTAACAGTACTTTTTGTAGTTTTAATTGACAAGAATAAATAAAACTAAATAAAAAAAAAAAACTTAGACCTCCTTCAGATCTGTCCCCATAGAATCTGATCACAAATAAACACCCACAAGCAAAATGGCTAAGGTTGGAAGAAAGCAGCACAGCCCTATATGGGATTTCTTGGAATAAAACAAAGGCAAGTGTATTTTCCCTTTGAATTGTGCATTCCTCAAAAACATTCTTCTGGTTGATTAGGAACATCACTGCTCCCTCTAGTTATTTTAGAAAAATATATATTTACCCCTAAACAAGATGAAATATAGCAAAAGCCTGGAAGCAGCATTAAAGTTGTGTATTAAATATAAATAAAAATAAATAAAACGAACTATATTTTTCTAGATTCTGATCTGTCCCCATGAAATCTGATTACACGTTCATACACACCAGTTCCATCACAAGACCACTAACAGAATCTTCAACAAAGCCCAGGGTAAGGTTATTTTCTTTAGAAAAAGACAAAATAATAAAAAATACATTTTAAAATGTGTTTGTTAACTGGAATAAATAAAAATGATAATGAGTATGATAAAAATATTGCAGCAGTTCCTTTTCATCTCTTGCCATTTAAAGTGGGCTTGTGCACGTGTTCTCACCATACCCTCAAGCAAAATGGCTTTACATGGAAGAAAGCAGGATAGCCCTATATGGGATTTCATGAATTAAAAAAAGTACACCACTCAAAGTTTGGATGTTTTCCAACTGTGGTTCACCACCCTGATAGCCAGCACAAATGTAAGTAATTTTAGTAATTTATAAAAGTAAAAAAAATGAATACATTTTATGTTAGTTTTCTTGTCCATGCCCAGTAAAAAAAAATATTATCTCAAGGAAATAACTAGTGTCATACGAACAATGCGCCATTATTAGTCTAAAAAACATTGACAACAGACTCACCGACAGCATTTTCTTTGGACCATGCTTGTATTTGAAATTTCTTTAAAACTTCCTACATGATGGCAATTTATCTGATAAATATCGCTTTAGGCATGTTTTCAGCCCTTTCCTATCCCTCAGATTTAAGGGCTAAGGGGTAGGTGTAAGGGAGAGGGTAAGGTAGGAATAAGTGAGAGAAAACGACCTCATCTTTAGTCTGACGTGAGGCACATTTAAAGAAATAACTGCCTCGCTCTTTTAAAAAAATCAGTCAAAACCAGTTTGCACACACATAGATTTTCATTAAGCTTTGGTTACACTCTTCTGTTAAAAAAAACAGCCTGTGTGCGCACATTCTTGTGTTGTCCTATTTGCTTCCTTGGCAGACAGGATGTAAGTTCAGCTGGGAGCTGATCCTTTGTAGAAACAATGGCTGAGAGCACGTCAGACTAAGCCAGCTGTGTCTCCAGCAAAGGACTAAGGGAAACACAAGAAATAAAGTCTGAACATTCAGCCGTGTGCTACTCTTCTCTGTATGCCCACATGTAACCCCTCTCAAAACCGGAGATCATTATCCCACTTTATGCTGGGAATGGTTCACTTTTAGAAGAGCAAACATGACAGTCATAGAAACAATAAACAAAATACTAATTAATTTTCAATTCATTTGTGAAAGAAGAGTGGCCTTTTAACCTCCTCGAAGTCTTTCTTCCTCTTTCAATATCTCAATATGACTCGTTTGCCATGCAGTCCAAAGAAAATAAATGCCATGGTTTTAGTTGCAACTTCTCAGGAAAATAAGGACATACAAATCAGTGTAAAAATAGGCATGAGGAAAACAAAACCACCCATCCTAAAATATTACACCCAGTTCAATATAAAAGCACTCTGCAAAGCTTGAAAAAACCTCACCACACCCACAAGCAAAATGACTAAAGCTAGAAGAAAGCAGCATAGCCCTATATGGGATTTTTTTGTGAATAAAACAAAAGGAGCAAGTGTATTGCTCCTGGAAACAGATATCTTATAACACTTACATTTACAGTTATCTTTTTTTTTAAACTTTTCAAATTTATAGATATCTGCTAATATTTTCCAGGAGACATATGACTAGTCCTAGAATAAATGTAGATTGCGACTAGTAAAAAAAAACATTGTAAAGTCTGACTTATTTTTCTTGCCTAGGAAGCTACTAGACTTCTAGGCATTTTGCGCATTCATTTAAGGTAAAGGGTTGTTCAAAATCTTTTTGGGAGGAAGTTGAAGGGCTAAGATGAAGGAATGTATGGCCATAAAATGTGGATGGAGATCTGGAGCACCCTCGAAATATTCACCAAAATAAAACACTCTGCCAAGCTTGAGAAAACTAGTTTCCCACTCAAAACTATTTCTATTAGTCAAAATACTTAAATTAGTCAAAAACTAATTTTTAGGGTACCACTTTGTTCATAGAAAGCTTGAAGTTTTCTTTCCACACAGCTCTGTGGAAGATTTTTCTGTTATTCACCTCTGGGCATTTAAAACAAGATTCAAAGCATTTATTGCAATGTGCACATTATAGAAACGGGTTTCCCTATGCAACGAACTTCTTCCTTTGCTGACATTGAATGCCATACGTTCTAAAGAGAGAGTAAAAAAAATTGGCATTTTATTTCGTTTTTGGCATTTTATTTGAATTATTTATCCGGTGTGTGTGCTCTTTTATTGATTCATGAAAAATGCCCGGTTCCTCCTATTTCACAACCACTTTTAAAGTTGCTAGTTATGTGATGCCAAACATATTAAACATCTGAGTATTACTTAATAAAATCCAGCTTAAATGAATGATGTAAATCTGTTTCAGCTTTTTTATTTATTAGTGGATATGTTTCAATCGCAAGCGCAGAGTTACCATCAAAGTTATAGCGCAGTTGAGGAATTTTAATTGGAGACTTGGATGGATATCGTTATTAGTTCACAGTCTCTGACCCTTGAAACAACTTCATTTGAGTCTTAATATATTAATGTTAGCAATAGGAAAAAGTTTCAGAGAGCTATTAGAATGATTTGAGATTTCTGTGAAAGATTCTTTTAAGAAAGTATACCAACAGCCATCAAGCTGAAAGTGACCTAGGGCGAAATATAACTGCGTATAGTAGTAATGCGGGGCACAGTATCCAGTAGGCAAAGCGGGAGCGAAAGTACCATCAAAATAAAAACCAAAGACATGTGAAATAAACTCAAGGCATGGTAAAATAAAACCAAATTGAATCGAGAGCTATATAAAATTTTTAAGATTTTTGACCATTGGGTGGCGCTCTTTGTAACTTCTGTTTTGGGGTCAGCCTTTGGTACTGGTGACTCACAACAAATTTGGTGTCAATATGGCAAAAGATTGCAGAGATACAGCTTCGGACGCCACTTGACCCCACGGCAGCACAATCGTCATGGCTTATCGGCAACGGTAACTGCAATTAATACGCTACTAATAATTTTTGTCAGCAAGGTCTAAGGATGCTCCGATTCAAATTTGGTGAGAATCGGACAAACGATCTGGGTGGAGTTAGAAAAAGTAAGGTTTTCAGCCAATTCAACATGGCAGACAGGAAGTTCAATCAATCAACTACTGTAAATTTTATATCTATGTTCTCAGCTCAACCTAAGGAACAAAACTTGATGGTATTTGTTTGATGGACAATAGGTTAAAGCTAGCAAAAGCTATTAGCATTTTTCTAAATTTGTTTATATCTTTTGACCACAAGGTGGCGCTGGTGTAAAATTTGCTGAGTCCCTTCAGGGCATGGTGGCAAATATGAACAACAACTTTCAGAATTGTACAGTAAAGCATGTTTGAAATACAGAGTTTTTTTTTTGTCATAAATGAAAATGGCCAACACCCAAAATGGCCGACACAGTAAAAATGGACATTGTTCGACTCGCCTTGATGCTCCAGACGCGCTGATACCAATTTCATGAATTTTGGACAAACGGTTTGGAAAATACAGGCCGAAATGCCAGTTTTTTTTATATCTCCGGACCACTTGAGGGCAGAGCGACGAAACTCTACAAACAGCTTCATAGGTGTTACAACATAGACAAAGTTTGGTGTACATCAGCTAAAGCGTTGCGAAGTTATATCCTTACAATCATTTTGTCGAGTTTGGAAGAAGGAATAATAATAATAATAGGAAGAAATGGAACAAACACAGTAGGTGCCTTCGCAGCTTTGCCCCTAATTAAGAGATGCTCAGTGCAGAACACACTCAAACGTACAGCCTACCATCAAATCCTGAAATTAAAAAAAAGAGAAGATTAAATTACGGTCATTTTCTATCCTGACTATTGACAACACTTTAGGGTTAAAAAGATATAAAACATAGATTGAACTGACAATAAAGCTTTTATGTGAATCTAAAATGTATTCATAAAATCACATTTAGCAATTCCATCCATTGTCATGTAAATTTTTTTGAAAATACCAAATCCTAATCTGAAATATTAACTGCAAAACACCTCAATTTGACTAAATAGAAGACGTGCACCAAAACTTCGATTAAAACGTGTGATTTGTAGAAGAGACTGAAGGCTTTAGATGACAATTCTTGTTCCTGAATTGCTGGCCACTGGGAAAAATAAATCACCATTAGCTGTCTTAAATGTGTTAAGGTCAAGTAGCACTAAACACTAAATAGACTCTGTCCTTCCTTCCTGCTTCCTAAATGAACCGACTGAGAGAAGGACATCCAACAGACTACGAAGAAAAAGCAACAACAAGCCATTAAGGTTTTAATATGACCTACTAAAGTGTTTGCTTAATTATGGGAATCTGGGAAGCACTTCTTAAACTTAAGATCAGTTCAGTTAAGTTGTGAGTGAAACATTAAGAACATTTTTAGAGACTGAGAACTAAGAAACCAAAAAGTACAAAATCTTTTGCTAGTTCTGAGCTGATGAAACAATATAACGAAAGTTTTCACACAGCCCCATCTTCACTCTCGTAAATGCTATCAGTCAAACAAAGCAAAGCCACAGTTATTGATTCTCATGAGCCAAAAATCTGCCATTTTAAGAGTATGATGATTAAAAGATCGTCTCTCTCTCTCTCTCTCTCTCTCACACACACACACACACACACACGCACACGCACGCACACACACACACACACACACACACACACTCATGAACATTTAACTCAATGATCACGGTCTCTATTACAAAACAAAGTATGATCTTAAAAGCTATTTGACTAATTATGTTCCAATGTGACTAAAGGCTGGAAGCTGAAGAGAAACCATTGTGTTGGGAAGTAGAAAGACCACACTACAATTCCAAAACTAACAACCATAAAATGGCCCCAATAACAGCAACCACTCAGAAAATTACTTTCAAAACATTTATATACTTGCAATACTTAAATATATGCACTTTTTATTGCTCTAATATTTTGTATTACAATATCATTGGATAAGGAAGTCAAGCATATTCAAAGCGCTGAGGGAGCTCTGTTAATGGGAGAGGGCCAATATTCCTGACACATGTCAAAAGTGGTAAAAAGTTGTAGTTTATCATTGTTAAATGTTGCCTCTCTTGTAGCCACATAGTGGTGTTATACATGAGAAAGTATTCAGTATGTGTTCAGACATTGACTGTAAACAAAGTTGGTAAATTTGGGGCCGATCAGACATTGTATGGCTGATGTATAACAACATCTTCTTTATAGTGAAATGTCAACATTTGAAGGGCTGCAGTGGGTAAAGTTTAATGCTTTGCAACATAACATCTGACTGATGGAGTTTGAGGTACAGTCTCTAGGAGGAGTTTATTAAGGTATGGGATGTGCAAGTGCCTCTTTTAAAGTTTTTACAAAATAATTCAAATCCCGTTTGTTTTGGAAACTCGCTCCCATTGGTCTTGCTCTTTTACAAAAATCATCTACATTTCAAATGTTTGATTTAAAGGCAGTTTGAAATAGCAGCAAAAAACAGCAGAAAATGGCATATTCCATGTGGCCACTAGGTGGCAGTTATAGACGTCAATGTAAGCTGCTGTGTAGATTTGTTCAGACATGGACTTTTATCACACATGGCAAATTTATACCAAATCGGACATTTTATAGCTGAGTTTTTAGTAATTTATGGTTTATGGCGAAATTTAGAATTCCGGCGCCGCTGTGCAAGCATAGTTTCAGGGATTCGAACATCTGGACCTGCTTTAAGTTCATAAGCGTGTGTGGTGGGTGATGTGCAGTTTCCTTCATGTTCACAGTCAACAGAGGGATGATCGAAAACGAAATGTCAACAGCCTGCACTGAACATCTCCGGATTATCCTCTGGATCACTCTTTAAAGCACATTTCTAGCTTATCTGCATGTGGTCTCTCCTTTCTTTGTACTCAGGCTGCAGCAATGACTGCCTGTCAATCATCAAAGAGGGGGTGGGGCTAAAACTAAGAATGACTTTTTGAACTAGGTTTGTTTCTGACAGCATTGATTTCAATAAATGCTATTCATTTTATTGTTAAATGCACTTGTACTTCCAAAACACCAAAAGCTGAACATTTATTACATATAGGGTAGTGTGATACAATTAAAATTAATTGTTTCATTAAAAATGAGGAAAAGCTTGAAAAGTCTCTTTTTTTCAATAAAATGGTCATCTATTTTTTCCAATTAAAAAAGTAACGTAGTCCTCTAAAATGCATACTCTTCAAGTATAAGATTTGCACTTAAGAAATGTAACTGGTTAACTGTATGATAAATACTTGTCATTACATTATTTTAACAATAAAAGTGTTTTTCGTTCAAATAAGACGTTTTTCAGTCAGACTCTATTGTAACTGCAATGTCTATCCTCAATTTGTGCCAATTACATTAGAGATACAGAGGCCCTCCCTCTTTCTCAGAGCAAAACACCTGGACGGCTGTGAAAATATTTGGCGTGTGAAGGGGTCTCAGTGCTGCAGGGCCCCATCTCAATAGCATCCTTCACTCTCGTAATCAGTCTAAAGACATTATCCACTTAGAAGAGATGAGCTGAGGGGCTGCAGGGGACGCGCAGACTGGCTAACACAGTTAGTCTAATGGCCGCCGGAGAGGGAGCAAGATGACTTTCAGTTGGGGTGGAGGGCAGGGGGGCCTCTGGGGCAAAATGGGCTCCCATTGGATTTGCTAATCCAATGCTTGTGTTGAGGTTTTGATTTCGCTCTCATTTGGGGACAAGAGCTTTTATAAGCTCTGTTGACAAGGTGCAGACTAATGTAAAGAGCCATTCAGATCGCCTCAGGCTTCCAGTGAAGAGCTGAGCTGCACAGACTAACTCGCAGAGAATGAAACTGTGTCCTTTATATGACAACAGTGCTGAAATTATCAAGTGCACCCTTCTCTTTGCTGGCATTACTTTATCATAAATAAGGCATACTTTTGGTCGTTGTCATGATGGAAGACAAAACTAAGTTTACACTGTCTAAGGTTGCCTGTCAAACAATTCTCATAATCTTCATTTTTTATCTTTCCTTCAATCCTGAGGAGATTCCCAGTGGCACATGAACTGAAACACCCCCAATGCATCCTACTCCCACCACCATGTTTCACTCTGGGAATTTTGTTCTAGGGGTTGAATGACTTCTTTCTGCAAAAGCTCTAGTTTTTTTCCAGTATGTATCACTTTCTGGTATGTAGCGGTTTCTTATTGCTCTAATGACGGTCTTTGTTGATGCATCAATTCCAGGCTTGCCTAAAGACCTCTAAACACCGAATTTTCAGTCCAAAGTTTCAGCTGACAACAATGGAGCAGTGCAAAAAAAGTTTGAAAGAGTTTATTCAGGGCTATATGTGCACTTATGACATGAAATCGAATACGAAAAGATGGAGTTTTTAATTTTGCAACTTTTACAAATGTTGTGTTTTATACAGAGGTACGTCTCATGAGCGAATCCATTGTGAAACGTTACTGTTATGTATAGTGCATTTAAAACCAACTTTTTAAGTGATTTTAATTACATTTTTGCACACGTATATGTATTTGTTAAATGAAAACTACCAATAAACAATTGTTTCATGAAACCTTCCTAAATGTCAAAAATTACTTTATTTTTAAAAAATTATTTTATTTGAGGCTATGGCAGCCATCTTTGTTACACAACCAAATGTGCCGGATCATGCTGGGAAATCTGCTCACTAGATATGAAGTGTGTCTGAAAAATTATTTAAGACCTAAAACACAGAATTTAATTACATTTATTTGTAGACTTTTAAGGCCTAAAATTTGGTTTGCTAAATTTTACACTTTTTAAGACCCTGCAGAAACTCTGGAAGTTATAATTTCTTAAGAGGGATGATAATTTTGATACTAGCAAAATATTGATTCTTTTTTTCTGTCCAAAGGGAAAAAAATACAGGAAATAATGTCGGGAAAATTTGCCTTTAAAGCCATTCCACAAAGTAAACTAATAGGAGAAGCCAGAGCATTTAAAAAAAATCCAACACATTAACTTATGCTGTTAACCCAAAACGTGCTCAGAAGATTTGAGCTGACCAACTCTAGTTTGGTAAACAGTCCGAATTAGACATGTTCTTCATAAAAATTATACTTTTACACTAAAACTAAGGTTAACCAACTCAAATGTTTTGAGACAACTGGTTTAAAAAAATGTTTTCAGTACTGGGTTTACAGTGCGTACGCATTAGACCAAAACTTGCACGCTGTGATAAAGTTCCAAAGGTCTCCACATGAACTGATTTACAGTTTCAAAATGGTCGATATTGTTGATAGCAGCTGATTCAACAAATATTAGGGGTTAATGTTTATAAATTTCAGAAGCATTGGAAAAAAAAAACATGTAAAAAGCATCACATGCTTCATGCTGATGCAACTTCACTGTAATACAAAGCATCACCAATGAAAATATAACACACTTATTTTAAATTTCAGTCCTCAGTGGTTAGTTTTAAGTGCCCAGCGCACCTCAGGTTTCTTATGTATCAATTTTTTTCATTCATGTCACATAAAGACAAATAGATTAGATAATAGAGACGTGGGCGCATGGAACTAATTTAGAAGTGGCTCATTAGCACGTGGCTAGTGGGGGAAAATTAGGATTTTGTTCTCCTCCATGGCCTCCAGTCATATTGAAGTGTGCAGCTGCTTTTACCGCCCTTACCCCTCCCCCTCCAGCCTGATAAGTGGCTGTCAATCAAACAAACTATAATATCTCTGACAGCAGCTCCATACTCACTGCAGCGCCCTCACAATGCACTGCAACTTTCCTCATATATGTACATCTGTAGGAAACATGATTCTTTAAAGCCTCTGTTTTAATTTTGATCAGTTTCGAGGTCCTGAAATCCACAATAACAGCAGGGCAGTAGTGAAGAGTCATACAGTAGTAGTACTGGAACAAAAGAGCTAATAGAATCTCTTTAGGATTCTATTCATTCCACCAAACAAGGAATTATTTATTTTCGAATACAGAATGTAACAAATATTGCATAATCCACCAAAAATGTGATAACAGAAGATTTTTATCTAAGAACCCTAATGAGGTCCAGAGTGATTCGATTCCTTTGAAGATCTACATTCATGACCCGCACCTCTACCCGCTCACCTGGACCAAGAGCTAGGCTTCTTCGCCTCTGGTCCACGGGGAGCTTTTCCGGGTTGATATAGCGCTTTGGAATAAGACCGGAACGCCCAACTCCAATGTCAACAAAAGCTCCGAACAAAGCGGTGTTTGTCACACGGCCGGTCAGCACCATGCCATCGTGGAGGTCGTTCATGGACACAACTTCTCGCTTGAAGTCTGCCTGCTCGAAATCTGTGGGGAGTAACAAAAATGGCTGCTTAGGGAAAGGTGTAAATACTTTAGTAGATGCTATTCATCAACAATGTTCACAAACATTCATTTTCACATCTTAATGCTCAATTTTTCATGATTTTTTGTGTGCTTGTCACTTTACAGATCAATACTCTGCAAAAACTCTGTTTGGCTGAAAATAATTTGCGATTTGTGATTGAGCCACGCGTTATTGAAACAAAGAAAAGCCCCTCCTATTTAATTTAGTCAGCATGACTCCCCATGGAAGAAAAATGTCACAAAATCTGTGAAAGGAAAAAATTTATTTTCGCAAAGAGGCGAGGGCTATAAGAAAATCAGCCAAACTTTACACATCAGTGGAAATACTGTTGCAAAAGTGTTCGAAAAATTCAAGCAAGATGAAAGTCTTACAGAAACGTCCCGGAGGTTAACATTTTGGTTGAAGAAAGTTCACTGCAGTTAGCTAAAGCAGCAGAAAGCCAAACTGGAGTGACCGTACCCCATTACACCATACGCTGCAGAGGCATTGAATGCATGGGTATCGTCCACGAAGGAAGTCTCTCTAGACTTTAATAGAGCCCATTCTGAAAAAGACGTAGACTACTGGGACTCTATTCTCTTGAGTAATGAGACGAAGATCACAGTTTTTGGAACTAATGGTTTTAAAACTGTATGGTGTTGTAAAGGTGAGGATTTCAAAGGAAAAAGCCTGGTGCCTATAGTGAAACATGGTGGTGGCAGTGTCATTATGTGGGGCTTCATTTCATTGATGGGATCATGAACTCAACAATGTTCTGATGTTGACAACCCTCCGTTCACTTGGTCGTTTCCAACATGGCGATCCAAAACACACGTCTAAAGCTACTGTTGCATTTCTGAAGAAGAACAGGGTGATGGTGATTGAAGTGAGTCTCCTGATCCGAAACCAATTGAACCCTTGTGGTGAATTCTCACGTTGAGTATCGCTCTACTTCTTCAGCATCCAGCTCTAAAAGAGGTTATTCTTGAAGAATGGAAAAAGATTTGTTCAGTCCATGCCTAGAAGACTTAGTGATGTTCTTGAAAATCCAAATTTTTGTGATTGAAGTTTCATGTTATGGAGTTAAAAAAATGTCCAAAAAATCTCAGCCTTGTAAAAAAAATTGGAATTTGTTCTTTTGTTCATTGAGCTACTGATTTCTTAAGCGACCGCTCCACCAATCACTAGCGACGAGTAACGATTTGTCTCTTTTGATGTGCACAAGGAGTAACTTTGATTGGCGTGACCAAAAACACATCTTTCCAAAACGATTCATGAACTCAAAGTTAAACACGTGCAACAAGTCCCAGCTACAAATTAGCAGGATTAAACCATGCCCCTAAAACCTCTTCTTTCTAAGTCCATTTTCTGTGTGATTTTCTTTGGGAGGTGCTTTTACATAAACATGGCCTCTCAGCGGGCTCTGCAGTTCAGGAAACATTCGTCTCTGATTATTCTTATCCGGGACACCTTACCTAAAGAATCGCTCACGCTGCAGTTATTTATACAGCTGGTCATAGAGCAGAGCCCGTCAGGCGTACAAGCAGGGAAAATGAGCCCATAGCCTTCTGATGAGGAAGCTAGCATCCCATCTAGTGCACTAAACTGAGATGGTGAGATCTCATTAAATAAAGTTTGCTGCAACTACTGGATTTTGATAAAAGATGTGCGCAGTGTGATTTTTAGATCATAAAAAACGAGTTTTTGTTCAGTAGAGAAATAACTCTGGCTGCTTTCTAAATCTGCCTCTAGTTTGCTAAGAAAACCTTCCTCTGTATTTATTAAACCGTCTTCTCTTACCCTGGAAACACGTTAAGACATTAGTCTCAATTATGAACCTGCCACCTTTAATGAAACTGAACATTTACTCTCAACACCCGCAGAAGGAAAACAATGTCTTCTCAGATGTCTGCACGTAACATTAAAACCAGAAGAGGCGTTTGTTTTGTCGTTTTGATTCATCCTGAGAGTCCCAAGGGGATTCTAGCACTGGGATCAAGGCACTCTGCTTTCCTCTTTAGCAGCTCTCTCTCTCATTAATGATATATCTGTCGGCAGCTCAGCTTTAATAATGCGGGTCTTCCCCAAAATTACGTGGCAAGACTTCAAAAGCCTGGAGTGTGGCCCAGTCATCTTGCAGACAGGAGACGAGTCAGGGGAGACAAGGGGCCAATGGTTAAATGAGAGGGAGGCAAAGAGAATCCCATGCCAGCATTGTCTATGAGCAATGGAGCAGCCATGTTGGGAAAGAGCTTTGATGCTTTGGTTTGTTTAGTGCTTAGCTAATGTTAACCTAATCACAGCGGATTAAACTTGAAATTATTAAACAGGAAATTATTCACATAAAATTTGGCAGCTTTACTTGTAGGACGCCATTTACAGGGATTTTTATCATGGAGGCATCACTCTGCGGACCAACTGCTTAGGCTTAAGCAGGAGTGCTACCTGAACCTCATGAGGAACTGAGTGATAACAGCTCTGGTTCATTTCAGAATATAGCAGCAAATGCCCTGCATAATCCGTTTCTTGAAGAAGGAAACAGAAGCCATCTTTCCATCCAAAGATGCGATTAAAATACCATTTTTATACAAAATTGTCACTACCTGGAGGCAACAATCAAAAGAAAAATGGAAGTTGCTGCATTAGGAAAAGACATTTTTGGTATATGACACCATCTTAGAACATAAAGACGAAACGCAACTTCTGCAGTCACGTCTTCGTAATTTTGGAGGCGGGAGACTGCTCTTTGGGAACACAGCCGGTCAAGTTCTGGGAGGTGAAAACACAGAACTAGTTCGTTGATTAGTCCATTAATGCCACCCCATCACGCCCCAGTTCCAACAAAAAAAAAACATTGCCATTTAAAGCATTGGAATATATTCTATAAATGGATTTCCATCTAAGTTTATGCACATTTCTTCCATGCAGAGGGATAACCCTCACCCTTTGCACAGCTTCTACTCTCCCGCAGGAGGTTTGTTCCAAAATGTTGAAAACAATGTTATAAAAAGTGATTTTGATTAATTATTTTTAGTAATTTATTTATTCAAAATATTTTTTGCACTCCTATCTTGGAAGTTTGTTGTGTCTCTTATATAACCCTTAGAAGTCCACTGCCTTTTTGAGCGGTTTTCATTTCTTTACAATTTGTTTCAGTAAATTATATTCAAAACAGTTTTCTGTGGCAATGCTGGATTATCATTTTTTTTGTACAAACCCAGCTTCTTTTTGCAAATCTTTTTCATTATATTACACAATAATTCCATAACAATACTGAAATTGTACAAAAAAATCTGCAAAACTGCAAAAATTGAGAATGATTTATGTTTTATAACTTAAATCAAAAGTGTCGACTTAAACAAACTTAAACCATAAATCCCCCCAAAAGCTAAGAAGAGGTCAAAACAATTTGATAACTGATAAAAAAACAAAAAACAGGCAACCCTTTCCTAAACTTTTTGTTCCATTGCGCTTTTTTGTGCCTGAACTTTGAAAAACAAGCCATATCACAGATATTGTACTTCCAACGGTTATCCCTTCTTTTAACCACTAGATTTTCTCACATTTTAATTTGAATTACCTTTGTTTAAAACACAAAATATAAAAACATAACTTTTAAACCACATTATATTTGAAACGAAAATGAAACAATAAATGGGTTGCCTCATTTCAACTTGATTCAAAACAGATGGCGGGATTGGCACACACACCGGTGCATGCAGAGACTTCTAAGGGTTAAAGATTTATATTGTATTTCTTACACATTTTTGAAGTCCACACAAGCAGAACTCAAGAAAAGTTCAAGTACAATGTGATGTAATATGCCATATGTAGAGTGTGTGTGTGTGTGTGTGTGTGTATGTGTTATTTTGAGGCCTGAAAGCAAATCAACCTTAAAGCAAAACCTTAAACCAAACATACCTATGGTATAAATAAAGTAACCTGAACCTGAGGGCAGAAGATGGTCATTCCAAACATTTATTTTATTTATTTTTTTTATTCATGGACCGCATTTTGATTATTTTGATTTGATTAGCACTTCCCTTTTTAAAGTAACCTAACTTTTTAACATCTGCCTAAAACTTTTGCTCAATTACCATACGTCCAAAAAATGCGACATCTTTTTGGTTTCAAAGTTCTGCAATCTTTGAAAACATCTCCTACTGTCATCAGTGGAAAAAGTGTGGCAGCTCAAGATATTGATTCTTACTCTGGCGTATGTCAAAGCCTGGTGGCTGTGTGAGTCCGTCCACAATCAGCTGGAGAGTCTCTATTGGGGTGTTCAGAGATTTTGCCAGAACGTCCAAACCACTGCTCTTCAGGCTGCTCTCAACACTCTGCCTGAGAGCAGGACTGCCCATCTGATCTAGACTTCCCCCGATCAGTGACAAGAAACTAAAAAGAGAAAATAACATGTCAATCAATCCCACGAAAGCACATCAAGGAGTAGGAAAAGGCTGCAAACTAAAATTCACAGGCATTCGTTACAAAAATGGAACAATTACAAGATTGTTTCAAAGACCAAAGATCTCATCAAAATGTGTATAAGAAACACTCCACACAGATGCTGCAGTGAGACAGTGAGGTGTGTTGAGGTGCATGGGAGGTGGTGTCTAAATGAATGGCTTTTTAATAGCTCTTCCCAGAGCTCGGTACACGTGGAAAACTCCCCAGACATCGGCATGGAGCCTGGAGGCTGACACACAGAGAGAAGAGGAGCAAAGACTGGGACGGGAGGCAGATAAAGGAGGGGAGGTGAAACTAATTACACCTTAAATCTTGATTTCTAGAGTCCCAGAGATGAAAACTCAGTCTTCCTCTATAAATCTAGCAGCTGTCTGAGCCTATATTAAAGGAAGAGGCAAGAAGCGAGGGCTTGAGAAGTGCAGGAACACAGACTAACAGTCAGAGAAAGTGCTCAAGGTACGGTCTATTACTTGGCTCAATGCACACACTCTGGTTCGGAATGGGTCTGGAGAGGCATCAGATCATGACATTCAATGCTAGCCAGGGCTTAAAGTTTAGGAGGTTAATTTGGGTCACTCAGAGCAAGCAGAAAAAAAAGGACTAAGCTGGTTGTACTACTGCATTAAACAAATAAAGGAGATAATAGTCAAAACTTGAATTATGGAAAATGCGAAAATTATAGATAGATTTCCAGATCAATAATCAATGTTTTTCATACACATTTTCAAAGGTGGTAAAATATAAAACACTAACTGCAATGGACTATCGACCTGTCCAGGGTGTACCCCTGCCTCTCGCCCAATGTGCACTGGAGATAGGCACCGGTAGACTCCCGTGACCCCAAAAAGGGAATAAGCGGGTTGGAAAATGAATAAATGAATGAATAAAACACTAAATACAGTCCTCAGCATAAATGAGTAAACTGTACAACAGTTCTATGAGATACTATACTACAAAATATTCCCACAGATTGATAATTTGATAATCCCACAAGATTTGTTAATTGGCAGACACACAAAACAGTGTTTTTTCTAACAAACTCATTCAAGCCAATGTCGGAAAAATGAACCACAGATGAGTTGAATGATTCGTTTAAGAGGTGTCCAGCAGATGGGTGACTATAAAAGGGCATTATTTAACAAAGAAAAGCCCCTCCCATTTCATGTTGTCAACAATGACTCCCCATGGAAGAAAAATGTCACAAAATCTGTGAAAGGAAATGATTTCTTTACACAAAAATGTGAGGGCAGCAAGAAGATCAACACAGCTTTACATATCAGTTGAAAACGTGTTGGAAAAGTGATCCAAAAATTCAAGACAGATGCAACCATCTCACAGATACTTCTAGGCTGTCCGTGGAATCTCGACAGGAGCATCATCTGATGAGAACGGTTGAATAAAATCTCTTGCAAGTTCACTAAAGCAGCAGAAAGCCTGCTTGAAATGGTTTTAAAAGCATGATAAAGGTGAGGATTTCAAAGAAATCACTGTAATACACCGTGCTTACAGTGAAACATGGTGGTGGTAGTGTCATTATGTGGGGCTGCATGAGTGCTGCAGGTTTTGGGGAGCTGCATTTCATTGATCATGAACTCAACAATGTTCTGCTCTATACTGAAGGTGAAGATGTTGCTATAACTCCATGCTCTTGGTCGTTTCCAACACAACAGTGATCCAAAACACACATCTACTGCTGAATTTATGAAGAAGAACCGGGTGAGGGTCGAACACCTGCGGGGAATTCTCTAGTTGAGCATTGCTCTCCATCCAGCATTAGACTCTAAAAGAAGTTTTTCTTGAAGAATGGGGAAAAAGCTAGATGCTGCAATCTCTCGCCAACTTGTTTATTCCAAGCCTAGAAGATTTGGTGCTGTCCTTAAAAATCCAGCTACTCGTACAAAACACAAGACGTAGTAGTTTTTTTTTGTTTGTGTTTTCATTTTTACTTCAACCAATTTGAGTACAAATGAAGATTTTGTGACCCAAATTTAATCTTAATTTTTTAACCATGAGTATTGACCTTAATTTAGTTTGACACTTTGTAAAGGGGTTGCACTCATTTATTAGCACTGTACATAAACAATAATGGCAAATATTTATAAAATGGAAAACCCATTTACCATCAGCTTGTGCCCAGGAACACTAAAAACAAACTATGTGTCTAAAGACAAAGCATTTTTGAACACAGCTAATGCTAACATTAGCCTCCTTAACAAATGGAGAGGAAATATTTTTCAAAGGCATCATAAACACTTTTTATAATTATTGTTTCAATATTAACATCAATTATTAAGCCATTGATACATGTTTGCCGTTTTGTTTAAAAATATTTCTTTTTAAATGTACTAATGTTTCAGGTTTGTTGGAAACAAACTGTTGACCCTGAGTGACTTTATAGAGGGTTAAACATGGAGGGACGTCAAGGCGTTCAGAGGTATAGAGAATGCTGGGGTCCTGGGCATTACTGGAATGTAGGAGGGGTAGATTTGCTGAGGCAGCGTGCTGATGGATGCCCGTTACTCTGACAGCCTGACGCCAGCACAGCTGTCCTCTCTGTGACTGGCAGGGCAGGTGGGCTTAAGCCCCTCCCACTTCCTGCTGCTGATCGTGCTCTTGACAGCAACAGCGATGGGCAAATATCTGTGTATGTCCCCAGACAGTTTCACACTGTCCAGCATATGTTCTACTTGCAAACATCACACGTGAACAGAGGCTTGGCAACAACAGTTTAAATCATGACTTTGTTTCATGGTTATCAAATAAAATAATGGTTAAAATCTGTATATGCTTCTGGTTTCTTCTAGTAATTTAGATCCAGACTTCTACCACCCATCAATACAGCAACTATTCTTCGCCTTGTTTACCCTGAATATAGTTCTTAATCACTGTTGCTATATCTTCAGGGTCATTGTCATGCGGCAGATCAAATTTGGGGCCAATTTTTTTTTTTTTTATTGTGTGATTGATAAGTATTTCGTAGCATTGAGAACACTATTAAACACTATTAGATGGCCGTATCTGGGTCCCACTGGTTTCTGCTAGTATAGAGCTAAAGGTAGTACGGAACATTTTCCAATTTGAAAGGATAGTCTTTCACCTTTCGCAGTTTCCTTGGCCGATAACTCTATCCACAATATTCAACGTTCCCCCGATGTTTGTGCTTCTTCAAGAGATCGAAGAGCACATCTTGAAATCCACTTTGAAATCTTTGCATGGGAAAGACCTTGTTGTCGCAGTACAACTACCTTTTGTACCAATATTTCTCAACCTAACATTTCTAGCAGATTTAAGCCTCCAACACAGCTGTTTCTGTTTCAGTCCATGACTGGGGTTACAACTGTCTATATATAAATGTATAATTAGTGGATCATACGCCTGAATCCTACAAAATCCTTCATAATTGATGCTGGTTTTCAGATGTAAAAATATCATTTTCCTCCTTTATTTTTGACAGGAAAATTAGAAAAAGACGTTTTGTGAGAAGGAGGAAGGGAGAGAGGGAAGGACATTGGGTCACCTGACGCTCCAGTACCCCTCATGTCGTACTCTAGTGACTCAACAGGCTTTTGTCGATAAACAGTGGTTTTATTTTCTACTTTTTCACTGTAAACACACTGTAAAGTATTCACACGTGTAATCACATTAATTTCACCAAAAGCAGCCCAAATTTCTCACCACATCCATTGAAAGATTTTTACCAATCTCCACCAAAGACATATTTACTAACAAATACAGAGTATGTGTGAAAATGGTGGGCTCTTTTTGTCTATGAACTTTCCAGAGGGGTCTCAGCCTCGCTAATGCTTCACTCTAAGGTAGTATTTAGGGGTACCGGGGGTTTTAGCTCTCCCGGATCCACAAAAGTGCCTTCTCCTCTGGCAGGTCTGTGGATGAGGCCGATCCACACACAGCAAAGCTGCTGGGTGGGCCTTCCGACAGAGGTTGTCCAGACACAACGTTTGGTCAACATTTGATCCCTGCAGACTTGTGATTTAACAATGGAGCGCTTCTCACTCATGGAGCTTGGCTAAAATATTGGCCAAACTGGTTTAGTACGACAGTAAATTGGTGCATCTGGATCCCCTCTGAGCCGATTTCCTTGTCCAATGACTGATGTAGTAAAACAACCTGCAACTACAAGTAACTTTCTCAACCTCACCTTGGTAACAGTGTTATGATGTTCCTTACACAGTTTTAAGCCTCCTACACAGACCTTTGGTAAAATTGGATGATCATACAATACAATAAAAAAAATCAATAAATGGTGCATTATCTTAATTTTGTCTAAAGCAAAGATTTTCCTCACAAAAAAAACCACGCCACGAAACCCTGCATACAAACTTTAAGTGATTTTCTGCATGTGTTAAAAATTATTTAAGACAAACGTATTGTCTGTTACGTTTTATTGTGGAGGAAACTGGGTAATTTCTAGGTTTTATTCACTACTTCTGAATTCACTATTTTGCACAAATCCATTTCAATGACACGTCAGTACTTCATAATTATTTGTGAGTCCAATGGGAAGATGTGGAGTAGTAAGTATTAATGAGTAATATATTTAAACTCTGGTTTTGTAGCAAGAATTTCTTTCTTTGGAGAGAGCTATGAGCACTTTGTATTTTTCAGGAATGGGGTTCCAAATCTGGAGGAGCTCTGAGCGTTATTGTCATGAACGTAGCTCATAGTTTGCTTCTCTATCTAACTAGCCACACCCACACTCCCCCTATTCTGTGCAAACGGACACAATAGAAGCTTCACCACCGCGCCATATTCATTTGTCGAATGAGAAGCAGTTGGTTCCATGTCGGTTGTGTATCACCCGACCAATGGCAGAGATACTCTTGCTAATGCAGACCACCTATTAGGAGGCAGATAAGTTAAGCTCCGCCTCCATGTGAGAAAAGTGTCAATGAAAAAAATCTGAACTGAAACTGAACAGAGCCTTCCAGTTAGAAGGTTGCTAGTTCGAGGCTCCTAAATTCCCTTTATGTGTGACTGTTTGAGTTTTGGTGACCTGTGGAGTGGTTTACCTCAACCTCTCGCCCAAAGTGAGCTGAAGATAGGCACCAGCAGAACCCTGTGACCTCAAAAGGGAACCAGCAGATAAGAAGATGAATGAAACTGAACCCTGAAATAGTTAAACTGACAAAATGGTAAAATGCAATAAAAAAAGAACAAGGACAGTAAAAATCAGTTTCTAATACAGTGGTACCCTGAGATACGAAATTAATCCGTTCTAGGGGGACTGTTCGTATGTCGAAGCAAGTTTTACATGTAAAACGCCTAATCCATGCAACGGATCTCAGAATCAACAGAATAAGTAGATGAAAAAAAAGGAAAACCAGAGAAAAATCAAGTAACGTTTCTTCAATCCTTAAATCGACACATTGTTAATGTAATAAATGATAATAAAACACAATAAAACACATCCAAAATATGTAATACGTACACAAATGTGAAACCTTACCTTGAGAGTGAAGCGATGTGTGGGAGGAGGTGGAACAGATGCAGAAAACATTACAGCACCACGTATGAAAGTTAACTTTCTCAAGATATTTCACGAATTACAAACACCAACACGGTTTCAAGCACAAGTGCAGACAGTACCGAGCGTTTGAGAATGGATGGAGAGAGCGCTTCAGAGAACACGTCACTGGGTTTCTCTAAATTGCGCTACAGAACAGCACTTTCCACGTAATAAATGATGTATTAGACGACGCCTTGACTTTAACTTTTGTTATAGCACATTATTGTTAATCTATACATAATGTTTCGCTCGATTTAAAACTGATTTAAAGTCTTTTAAAGCGTATCAGCCCCTTTTAGCATTGACCGCTATGGGAGAATGGAGCGCCAGGACCGGGAAGTGCAGCGCGACGTCAGATTTAACAAGTGGATTATAAAGCGGAACCGTTTGTGTTTTTCGTATCTTGGCATTTTTTTGGATCTCTAAGAAAAATATTTCCTGCGAGACCTTTCCTATCTCGAACATTTCGTAACTCGAAGCATTCGTATCGAGGTACCACTTGCTGTGAAAATACATTTCAGTTCAATTATTTAGGAATGTGTTGTAGTCATTATCTGACCAATAACGTAATATATTTAACATTACCTTCTATACTTGTGCTGTAGTCCACTTTCAACATATAGAACACATAGCAGTTTACCTCTTCCATGTTTTTTCTCAACGGTGCCTCTCTTCTATTTTTGAAATAAGCCTGAAATACTACCACTGGTACATTCAAACATTTTTAGTGGAATATTTGCTCTAAGGAATGGCAAACAGCGAAGGCCCAAGCTGCTTCGGAGGAGCCGTTTGCTAAGATTTAAACATCCAAAGAGGATCAAATAACAACTCTATTCACCAAAAATACGTAAACAGTTGACAGTCCACCAGGAGGTGAGCGCTCTGTTGTGCGTCCCTCAGTGTAAATGTGTGGGAAGTTGCTGGGCTAAGGATATCAAGTTCATCACATTAGAGGAACATGATACGGCATTACCATCCGCTCGCCGACACTTCGCAAAAGCACCCGATGTGCAATGAAATCACTCTCGAAATGGAGGAAGACAAGCTGCGTGTTTTCACAGGCACAATGTGTGACTGATTTAAGCCACCTCCAACTCCTGTCCAGACAAACCAGTCACTGTTTCAGAGAGGCATGCAGTCCGTTTCTCTTCTCATTAACCTCTGTTCTAATACATAAACAGGGCCCGTGAATAAGAGGAAGTGAGCAAACTGTCCAATAAGAGGATAAGCTGATGAATTAGACGACACGAGCGATGAACTCAGTGCAGAAATGGGTTACAGATTGTTGGGAATCTGTCAAGCTTGTCATCATCGTTATAAAGCCATCGCTCTGACTGTTCTGCTCGCATCATTAGTCTGATGACTACAGCCCTGGCCGGAGCTCACAATGCATTTTGATGCAATTTATTAGCAATACTCAGAATTCCTCCCAAACCCCCTAGAAACCCTTGTTTAAAGTCTGCTACATTAGCTGGACGCTACATTACTAACTCTGCGCTGCTGGTGGCCATGTTTAATCAAATTCGGTCACTCCAAGAAAAATATGCCGGGGCTCTTGAAGACAATTGGAGTGGAGCAGCGTCCATTAGCGCAGCATTTGGTAATGATAGAGAATGGTGATAATACAAGGGACTGCGAGGGAGGCTTTTCTGCTTGGTTTAGTCGGAAATGAAGCCGAACGGAGAGAAATGAAAACAAACAGAAGGAGAGGAGGGAAGGGAGGATATGACAGGGTGATTATTCCACCACTCCATGATCCTAAGTGGCTTTATTAGACCTCTGACCTTAAAAAGGCGCCTCTGATGACAGAACAGCCAGAAAAGGAGTCGATGGACATCCATTCACTCAAATGCAAGCACATATAGAGAGCAGTGATTTAAAAGCTATCTGTCAAAAAAGTGTGCGTATCTCCCAGTACCTTTGATTAAATTGGTTATAAACTACATATTCATATGCATATGTCACCTATTTAATAATAAACTAGATTGCTAAAGTTTGTACAGCAGCATTTACACGTATTTTAATTGTTAAAATGACTCTTTCCCAGGTAGAATTTTTAGTTGTGACATCATAAAATGTTTGCCATGCGAATATGAGTGATTTAAACCAAGCCTCTATGATTTTCCTTGGCTAAGATAGTGATCTGCCAAATTGGTTGCTATGAAAAACAGTCTGGTTGCTATGGAGGAGTCAGTGTCATATTATAATGTTCCCTTATACTACAAGTTCACTATAAGTTCCATAAATCAACTCCCACGTCCATCATTTACCAAAGTTGAGATGGATTACATAAAATTTGGTTACTAGGTTAAAGTTTGGTTGCTAGGGAGCAGCCAGTGATATCTTACATTTGAAGATATTGTTGCTGGTTTCCATTTATTTTCAAAGGCCTTTGTGTCACTGGTAGATCTTTAAATTGTTCTAGAGCCTAGGGCGCAAATACTTTTGCACAGTGGTTGTTATGTTCTCACAAAGACTGATAAGAAGACCACCCCACATTGAGACAATGGAAAAATTCACAGCATTTTCAGCAATTTCTCAGAATTATTTTAGTGTTAACAGAAAATATAGCAACTCGAGTCAAACCAGTTTAGATTTTTTTTTATATTGGTGTCTGTAGATCAAGAGGTCCAGGAGTAAATATGCCTACAATTTTTTGTCAGAAGCAAAGACAAATTGCTGGTTTATTTTATAGTCCAGTTTCTCCTTTAATTTGAAGTTTTAAAGGAGATAAAGTGGTACATTTCTGCTGTATACTAATTATTTAAAAAAAAGTACAACCTACTTTCAGATAATTTAGAAAGCTTTTCATCCATAGAATGAACAAGTTGGCGACAGATTGCTGCATCTATCAAGAATAACTTCTTTTAGAGCTCAATCGAGAACTTGAGAAATCCTTGCAGGTGTTCGACTGGGTTCTGATCAGGTGATCAATCACCCTCACCCGGTTCTTCTTCATAAATTCAGCAGTAGATGTGTGTTTTGGATCACTGTTGTGTTGGAAACGACCAAGAGCATGGAGTTATAGCAACATCTTCACCTTCAGTATAGAGCAGAACATTGTTGAGTTCATGATCAATGAAATGCAGCTCCCCAAAACCTGCAGCACTCATGCAGCCCCACATAATGACACTACCACCACCATGTTT
The DNA here is from genome assembly GCA_007224835.1 of Danionella cerebrum. Lineage (NCBI taxonomy): Eukaryota > Metazoa > Chordata > Actinopteri > Cypriniformes > Danionidae > Danionella > Danionella cerebrum. Next base: position 83,194 of record SRMA01026671.1, read on the forward strand.
CACTGTACGCTCAGTGTATTACAGTGATTTCTTTGAAATCCTCACCTTTATCATGCTTTTAAAACCATTTCAAGCAGGCTTTCTGCTGCTTTAGTGAACTTGCAAGAGATTTTATTCAACCGTTCTCATCAGATGATGCTCCTGTCGAGATTCCACGGACAGCCTAAAAGTATCTGTAAGATGGTTGCATCTGTCTTGAATTTTTGGATCACTTTTCCAACACGTTTTCAACTGATATGTAAAGCTGTGTTGATCTTCTTGCTGCCCTCACATTTTTGTGTAAAGAAATCATTTCCTTTCACAGATTTTGTGACATTTTTCTTCCATGGGGAGTCATTGCTGACAACATGAAATGGGAGGAGCTTTTCTTTGATAAGTAATGCCCTTTTATAGTCACCCATCTGCTGGACACCTCTTAAACGAATCATTCGACTCATCAGTGGTTGAATGCATGCTAATTAGAATGTTGTATCTTAAAAGTGGCTTTTCTCCTAAGATTTTACAGGGGGGGGCACTCATTTTTCCAACATAAGCTTGAATGAATTTATTAGGAAAAACCCTTTTTTTTTACCAAAATGACCAAATCTTGTTTGCAATCTGCAGTTTGTGGGAGTATTTTGTTGCATACAATATCATTTTCTGACATTTAGTGGGGTGTAGTCATTTATGCGGAGCACTGTAGCTGATAGAAACCTGTGCAAGAATCCATGCTACATTTTCATTATTTTCAACACATTCTTCTAATAACGGAATGAGTAAACCCCTGCCGTAAATGAAATGGCAAAGCACAACATCAGCTATGAAGGAAATGTGAGTAATAGGCAGTGAATGAATGTCTTGTTTCTAAATTATGGTTACCATTGACCAATAAATCACCCAAATTCCACAGCATTGGGATGCCAAGCCCACGCTTCATATTCAATTAAAATAGAAAGCTCTTCCACAAGCACACACTGATTTGATTTAACTTGCAGCTGTCATGCAGGCGAGCACATCCAAACCACAGGGCATCCGTGCACCCAACTTCTGGAATCAACAGGCACTAGTGTCAGATTGGAGTAGTCTAAACAGAGTTGAGTAGCACAGCTGCATGCAGGAAGAGCATCATTCACTGCCAGTGAGACAGGGGTACATGCTGAAATGTGCTAGACACACTGGAGCAGATGCACACACTTGAGCCAAAGGCTTGGGTGATCCACTGATCAACGGCAGAACAAAAAGAAAAGGAAGAACATTGGGTTCTCACCTCAGGGCGATGCTGTAGGATTCAGGATGGATACAGGTTTGGTCCAGTGGATTAAACTGCTTGGAAGCGCTGACACCTCCTTTCACCTTTTTCTTTGCGGCAATCTGGTCTTCATTCCCTCCAGAGACAACACTACAGAGGAAAATTTTGTCAGTACCACAATAAACTGGTATATTGGTTAGATACAACGTGCAAAATATAACTTCACAAATAAAGAAATCAAACCAAAATAGACATTACTTGAATGAGAGCGGTGCCAATTTCCTAAGGAATATGAAAGTACCGGTAACTCTAATAGAACTGCACAGCAAAAAGTCAAGTTAGTTGATGGTTTTGTGAAAATAGCAACACACCCAAGAGTAAAAATAACACATTTTTTCTTAAAAAGTAGAAAAATGTATCTATTTATGGGAGTTAATTTAGATAACCACAGTGAGCAACCTTTGAATGAAAGTCACGAACGAATATGAGGAGCTACTTTACGAATGCATTCCATCAAAAAACAAAAACGTAAAAGTATTTTTTACAATTCTTTCCATTTAAAAAGTTGAGGGGGGGGGGGTTGATATTTATTTGCGAATAATCTACATGCAGTGTTTCTAAGTGTTCAGTACCCAGTAGCAACATCAGAGATTTGCTGAGCTAAGATTCAGGAAATTCTCTAGGGAAGACAAAATCAAGTGTAAAATTGAAAAGTGAGTGTAACAATTTGCGTAAAGTTAAACATGTTTAACTTTAAAGGGAACATATTATGCTAAATAACTTTTTCTGACATTTCTAGCATAGTTTAGTGTCGTTCCCTTATTATGTTTTATTCAAAATCGTTCATGCATGTTTGTGTAATCTTGTGTTTCTTTTTTGTGTGCTGAAAACAGCTCGATGTTCTTTGCATTTCCCTAGTTCTCACCTCCGCCCACTAGGGATGCAACAGTACACAAAGCTCACGATTCCTACTGTGGTTTTTAGCGACGGTGTTCGGTTTGGTTCTGATGGCTTAGCAAATTGTATTTTTTAACCATTGCTTGTATGGATCACATGAACAGATAAATGATGGGCATTTATAGATTTCACTTTACAAATCTAAACATTTTTCCACTTTAAATTAGCAAGGTGGACATGAGCTTCTTCAGCAGTAAGCGGATTAGAACAGCAAGAGAGGGGTTTAAGGCAGGCAAAAGTTACGCGCATCTAGGAGTCCTGAAACCAGGACTGCCTGAAGATGGTGCAGAAGAGCGCTCGTGTTTCATATGTTGCCCTTTGCATAATTAAATCTGATAAAACATTACTGACACACAGAGACATTTTTGCTTACTGTTCTTTTGCCATCTTTGTCGTATTCTTCTGCAAAGCCATTAAAAAAATGAATGCAGTCTCCTCAACCCTGACAGTTCCTTTCTGGTTGTGTCAAATAGTTACACAAAGGAGCTGTTCATTTATTGGATATTTAGTCACATGCGACACTAATATACATTTACATTACATTTACATTTATGTATTAAGCAGACGCTTTTATCCAAAGCAACACACGCACACACAACAACAACATTTATGAATGTGTTGTGAAATCTAACAGTGTTGCAAGGAGTTTAAACCAGGGGGGTTGACATTCAACTACTCCTTAATTTACAATATGATTTAAATTTCAACTAGACCCTCCAGTGGGAGTGGACTTGGATCCAAAGAGTAGTTTGGGAAAAACGCAAGAAAAGCGCGTTGCTGTTCAATTGCTGTTCAATTGAGCAATTGAGCTTTGATCCAAATAATCAAGAATAAAAATGATGCTCTAATAAATATTTAAATATTTATTGAAACTGAGTCGTGCAGTACAATATGCAGGTGACGCGTGGTGTGCTGCTTGATTTTGGTTGTAATAGAGGAATTTAGAATGAAGTTATGAAGCATATTCTGGGTAAAACATATTTTGGATCTGGTCATTTGCAGAGGGTCCCTAAGTGATTCCATGTCAGCGGGTTGCTCATAGACGGTAATGTGTTTCTGCGAATGCAGAGGGAAACTTGTTTTGATAAAAAACATTTTGTAGTTATTTGTAAAAATAGGTATTATTTGTTTACTAAGAACATTCTGGTCTCAAGCTATTGAGCAGAGAAAACCGAATCCGTGAATCTGCAGCTAACTTTACTGAACTGTGACGGGATGGATGATCGGCTGATATTGTTTCAATTTCACGCCGCGATCGACCGGTAGCACCATCGACGTAATGAGCACCCCTGGTCTATGACAAGCCCGTGATCTGAAAGGCTTAGAGCTGTTTCAGATCACGTAGCCTCTACTTTTGGTTGGTCTATGTAACTTTTGCTAATAAATTGAGTAAGTTACTCTCTAATCACTTTCTACACTAGATTAAGAAAGAATGTTAAAGAATTAAAGTATCACAATGTGCAACAAAGGTTTAAAGGGTTAATAATAACAAGTAAGTGCATTTCTATAATTATTAACAAATATTAATACAGTGGTACAGTGGTAAATATGAAATTAATCCGTTCCAGGGTGACGTTCGTATCTCGAACATTTCGTATGTTGAAGCAAGTTTTACATGTAAAACGCCTAATCCGTGCAACGGCTCTCAGAATCAACAGTATAAGTAAATGAAAAAAATGGAAAAGCAGAGAAAAATCAAGTAACGTTTCTTCAAGCCTTAAATCTACACATTGTTAATGTAACAAATGATAATAAAACAGAATAAAACACATGCAAAATACATAATATTCACACAAACGTGAAACCTTTGCGAAACGTTTCGTAACTCGAAGCATTCGTATCTCGGGGTACCACTGTATCTGGTTTCGTAAACATATTATTCTCTCGGATGGATGAGAAATAACACTGTGAATCTAAATCTTTCTGGGATTAGCGAATGACTGCACCCAAGCTCTTGCATGGAGCAGAATGAATAGTTCCAAGTGAGAAAGATGTGTTCATTCATTCATTTACCTCTATGGTCTTAAGGGTTTCTTTGGTGCCCCAGTTGAGAAAGGGCAGGTGTTCACCCTCTGGATTTGCTATGCATTACAAGGCAATGTTCATTCATCAAGAGAACACTCTGGGAAAATTATATTCACCAATCAACCTGGAAAGCATGAACCCAGGAGGAAACCCGAGCTAATAATGGTAGAACATACAAACCAGGAACCTTCTAGCTGAGAGGCTGCTTACATCAGTACGCTGCCAGCGTTTAAAATGATTTAAACAAATGTAACCTCGCTGTTAAGTTTTAGTGCATTTTAATAGGATTGAAATGTCACATCAACATGATCCATTTGTTGATTTGGAGAGAAAGCACTGAAGCGATGCGCTGTTTACATTCCTCTAGAGTGATGCCATACTCAGACCATGGTCACGCTAATAATCAGCCCTCAAGCCAAACATTAAGATCTGGTAGAAACGTTCTGAATGCAAATTGTAATGGTTGCTTTTCTTATTGGCACACCCCAAAATGTAAAAGCAACGCATAAACATAAACACTACTGCGAATCATAACCGTGCACCCAACACTACAGCCAAACGAAAACACAAATCTAAATGTTTAGATGTTGATCTACTATGGATAGTTTGGCTATGGATAGTTTCATAGTTTTGAGTTGTTGTGCACTAATGGGCCACCAATCCAAGAAAATGAATGCAACTAAAAAACACAGAAGAAATAAGGGGCGCTAGTGAGTTCACCAGGCTTTGGGTGCGTTATACACATGCAAGATTTTTTTTGGCTGAAGAAGATGCCTGACCATTGCTCACTGGCACAATGAATGTGGTGACCTCACTAGCGCCCCCTATTTCCATTGTGTTTTAGATTTGAATTCATGTTATAGACACCAAATTAAAAATGCAAATATTAAAATGAATGTTATGCAAATAAAGGCCTGTTTGTCTTTATAAAAACCATGTTTACTGTACCTGCGTACTGTTTCAGGGTTTATTCGAATGAAGCCGGCGCATTGTTGAAAAGTCTTAGGACCCAAGCCCTTGACCAGCTTCAGCTGCTCTCTGTTCAGGAAGGCGCCATTTTTTTCTTTCCACTCCATAATATTGCGAGCACGCCCAACATTCAGACCTGCTATATGCCTGCATAAGTAAGGAAAAGTGGTATAGATAGAGCTGCACTGCATGAAATGAAATCACATATGAAATTTAATTGCAATTAATTTATTTTTTGCTTAGAAAAAAAAACTTAATTTGAAAGATGTACCCTTGGAACAGCAGTAAAATGAGACATAAAAGATGTATTATTAGAAAGCCAGAGTTGGCCTATTTGATTGGTTCTGGGACCTTCCCTGTCAATCAAAATCTGTAAATACACTGTGTGTAATGTCTAAATTTATCATTGCTTTTTTCATTGTTTATTTGTATTTGAAGTGGTGATAATGCAACGTAACTGCAGCGTGTGAATAAGAAATTGGGCAGCATTCAAGAGGTAAACAGAAACAACAAGCTAGCTATCGTTAGCCTACTGGTAAAATGTCAAAGATACAGTTAAAACTGTACAGTGGTGAAAATAGGCAACAGTTGTATACTAGATGGAAATTTGCATGAAAACCTTGATATTTCCTTGTAACAGTGTTTTAAGAACTAGTTTTTAACAATGTGGCAGTTGGAAACAAATTACATTTATAACCTGAGCTATAGACCTTTTAAATCGGTTGCTAGGATAAACAATCTGGTTTCTAGGCAGGAATTTAAAGTTACCCTTCTCACTATGACTGATACATCGAAAGTCCCATGACCCTAGCATATTCTGAAGCTGAGATATAGATTTGCTGATTTGGTTGCTAGTGTTAAAAGGTTAGTTGCTATGGAGGAGTCAGTGACATAATTATTCCCCAAGTGATTACAAATAAAACAAATCATCCCCATATCGCTTTTATTTTTCTAAGCTTAGAAAAAGATATGGAAAATTGCTATGGAAGAGTCAGTGAATTTTTTTTATAGAAAGTTTCCTTTTTGGTTATATAAACAAACCCCGATGTCTTAATTGTTTTCCAAAGCTGAGATAGGGTTCTATTAATTGTTTTTGCTAGGGTATAGAGTTTGGTTGCCAGGGAGTGGTCCATAAAATTAGGTTGTGTAATGGGAAAATGATCTCTGTGTAGACATTTCATTGTGATTTTGTAAGCCTGTTCAATCTTTTCTTAAACACATCTCAATGCCACTCAGCCTGACCTTAACATCTTGTACTGTGCCTTGAAGCGCTAGCCTCCTGTGCTCCATGATATGAATATCTCGATGTCCCAAGGTGCCACGCCAAGCGTCATAGTATTGGAGCCAACTCTGGCGTCCAACATCCCAAATACGTAAGAATCTAATCGTAAGGACATGAATGACGCACAGGAGGATGGTCTTCATGGTACAAATAGAGGGCTCCAGAAACTGTTTGGCATGTTCACATTGAGAACGCTGTTCTCTGTGCCTGTGGTCTTCTCACTGTGACTCATCAATAAAGAAGCTTCTTTTTCCAATGGTTTCTGTGCTGTTTGTTTCCTCAAGACGGTCTCTCTCTCTCTCAGCAAGGTGAAGGCCATTTCCACCACAGTTGTTACTATAATTAACATAAACCCCCATTTCTCTGTGATGTTTCAACTAGAAGATAATTCCATCCCCTTTCCCATTCATTCCCAAACACATTAGAGATGTGTGATTATTAAAAAACCTGGATGTATTTTGATAATGTAGGGGAGCAATAAAGCACATAATTGATTTTTCATTTCTCTAAAGAATTTGAGTTTGAAATAGAAATCAACCGTTTTCATGCTAACCATTTCTTGGTAATAGTTTGAGAACCAAACTCTTTAAATACATCTGAAACCTTCAAAATTCAACTGAACCATTACAACCTTTTATGTCAGACATGCTCAGAAACACCACACCTTCCACGTGTCGAAAATTAGTTTGAAAAATCTAAACGTAATCTTACATCTTCCTGCTTGACTTCTCGGCTCAGTGGCCGTTTGCTTTAAAAATTAGTCTCTGGCTTATATGTCAATACCCAGCACTGACCACACATCCTGGATAAAGAGTTTCTCTTCAGAAGTCCACCCAAGGCCACGGAAATTCCTTCTCATACTTAAGTAATCCTTTCACATTAACAAACAAGAAGTCAGATATTCGTTTAATCCTGAGAAAATTTTCCACCAGAGTTACTGAGATCGGCCTAATCCCTTTGACCTTTTCTACAACACAAAACAGCATTCAACAGATTTCTGTGACAGGGTTTGGGGAACGCACTGCTCCCCTAGATGCAGCTATGCAAACATTGTATGTCATCACTTATAAATAAGGGGGAAAAAATCCTGGAGCCATGAAGCCATCGTCTGGAGCTCTGGTACTGAGAGCTCATTTAAAGTCAGGTAAACAGATGACCTGATCCCAAGCTACCTCACTTGCATTTAACCCAGTTTCGTAATGGGATCGTGCAGCACTCCAGTCCACAATAGTATGCGCACTTGACGTCACAGACACAGCCATGGTTTGGTAAATATTGCCAGTCATGATGCATACTTTTCAATTTGGCTCGTGAAAAAACAAAGGGCATCAATGCAAGCGTGTACACCAGGATTATCACATCACATGTGATGATAAAAGCACATTGTGATGCACGTGCTGCAGACACAGTCCTGTTTGGATTGCAAGTGTATTATTCCAAGTCCCTGTTTTCCGTAACCCAAATAATTTGCAATTACTCACAAAACCCTGCACAGTTTAGACAGAGCGAAAGGACAGAATGAATGTGTACATTTCGTCTGTTTCTGTTTGATTATGTGACTAATATTCAGGGCTATACATCTCAATGTTCAGGAACAGCCGTGTTTGTGTATGTAGCTCATAATGTTTGTGTGAAACGCTGTAACGGTGTGTGTGTATGTTCAAGACGTGTAGGGTGACAGACTAAACAGTGCTTAGCAGAGTGAGAAGTTGCCATGTTGTGACTCCTGTTGGAAACTATTTGGTCTCTATACTGTACCTCATCAGCGTCTCCGAACAGATGTTGATGTCCACTCCCACGAAACTCACACACTCCTGCACGACCCCGTCCAGCGCTGCCCTCAGCAAACTCTGTGACACGTCGTGCTGGAAAGAGTGACCACAGTCTTAGAATGAGAGTTTGTGGAAGGAAAGTGAAGAAAGACGTTTTTGTTCAGAAGACATTCTTTTAATAGTGTTTAAACTGATGAAGCCACATTCAGTCAGCATGGAAAGAACTGGGACCCCTCTGTCCATAATAATTCACTCTTTGTTATGTTGCAGCCATTTGCATTTTTTTTTGCATGGGTAATTTTTTTTATCAATTAACCTATAGAAGTCTATACAGTGTGTGCGCTAATCATAATTAATTGAATTAAGCAGACATCTACTGTTTAATTTTGATTAAATTTTTTTTTTACATTTTTCGTTTTAAACAAACATTACAACAATTATGACACATAATGTGCAAGGTAATGAAATTAAAATGTGAGCAATCGTCATTCAGTTTCATTTTACAGATACTAAGATGGTGCCAACAGTGCCATCTAGTGTTGAAAAGATGGGATAACTCTTGAAAGTACAAGACCTGAGTGATATGGCTTGTGTTTTTCAAAGTTCTGATTTTTTTTTTACAAAAATTGATAACGAACAAAGTCAAAATTCAGGTTTAACACATTAAGGTTTGTTTTGGAATTCCCCTCTCATCAAGGCTCTCCTCCCTGGTAGCTCAGTTTGGGTGAGGAAGGGTTATGATAGTCCAAAATGTCTCCCATTTAAGGATTATGGTAGTCTATGTGCTGTTAGCAACCGTAAGTGCAGCAAAAATGTTGTTGTAATGATCTGAGCCTTACCACAATTCTTTCCCTGAGCTATTCAGGCAGTTACTTTGATTCTCATTTGCTCTGAGATGCATTGCAAGCTGTAAGGTCTTATATAGACAGGTGTGTGGCTTTCCTAATCAAGTCCAATCAGTAGAATCGAAGAAATCAACGGACAACCTCAGTTGAATACGTTGGGCCATGTGATATTTCAGTTTTTCTTTCAGTATGTGCTGTGTTTACATTAATGCTGGAAAAAAAATAACGTACATGATTTTAGAAAAATGCTGCAATATTAACAAATAGTGAAAGGAGGTCTGAATACTTTCCATAATGGTTGCATTTGGCTTAGATTAAAGGTTCCCACCCTACTTTGTACCATTTAATTCCACTCAGCATCTTATGATATGTGAAGACATTCAACATATTTACGATATCTCAGCAACAAATCCTGCTGTCTCAGTCACTTTACAAAAACAAGCCATTTTGCAAGGCCAACCTTGTCTCATTGGCAATCAAACAGTATACTCTGTGGTCTACAGTCTGTGTTGAAGAAGAAAAAAGAGAGACGGCGGAATAAAAAGCCAGCCAGTGGATCGCTTCGCCTCAAGAGACACGGTGAGAAGGTCTGAGGCTGTTTTGGTTGGAAAGCATCTGTGGCACTTCAAAGTCCTCTCACACGGGTTTTCCATTAAGAGAAGGGAATTGATAAAGATAATCCAGCCGAACTTTTCACACTTTGGAGGCGGTTTTCTTAAATGGAGATGGAATTCAAAGCAAAGAAAACCACCGGGCCAACGCTGAAACTGACCAAAATTAGGAGCGAGCTGGGAATTCTGACAAGCTTTTGTCTGTGCGCGCGACCAGCAGACCACTGTTCATATGGAAGAAGTTAGAGCGGTTCTTTAGACGTGGAGGATGAATGAGTAATTCTTCATTTGAGAGAACTCATTACCATGAACACCTTCCTCACTTAGCATAAGATTAATAGTTCAGTGAGTGAAAGAAATAGTTGACTCTTGTTGATTGTGAATGAGAGAATAGTTCAAAAAAGTATTGGTAGGTACATTTGTGTTGATAAGTTTACATACCCTGGCTAAATTTGTCTTTTTTTTATTCTCAAGAAAATATGAATGATAACTCAAAAACGTTTTTCCCACTCATCATTAGTTGTTGAGTAAAGCCACTATGTCACAGAAACTTCCCAAATGAACTCTTCTTTTTTTTGTATTCCCCCTTTTACCATCAATGGCAGCCTCACGTCTCTTGAGGTAGTTGTTGATTAGGTTCTTTTTTCTTCTCTGTTGGTAAAGCAGCCCATTTTTCTTGGCAAAAAGCCATTAATTCTTTGTAAATTGTTGAGTTGTTTTGCATGAACTGCATGAGTGGTTCACTGATATTGAGGTCAGGAGACCTCAATTGTAATCAATGACAAGTGGACATGGCTTCGTCTTTGGATCGTTGTCGTGTTGGACTGTCCCACATGCAGTTTTCGGGATGATGATTGCAGTATTTTACATTCTGAATTTTGACCAAGTCTCCTGTGCCTTTGGAGCTCACACATCCCCAAAACACCAATTAACCACCAATGTTTCACAGTGAGGAATATCACTGCAAATAACTTTGTTCCAGAAGTTTGGAGGACTGTCTTTAAGCTATTTGGTGTATTTTAAGAATACCTTTATAGTATTTGTGTAATAATGGCTTTCTCCATACTCAACAGTGTTAAAGTAGGAGCATGTGTTAGTAAATCTGCAACAATATGGACAATTCTATTTTTTTCTTCTGTGAGTATGGGGTGCTGTATTTGCATTAATGAGTGGAAAAAAATGAACGGAAATGATTTCAGCATAAGGAGTGAAAATGGGGTTTGACTACTTTCCATATCCACTGTTGACAAACAATATACTATAAAACTCCATTAAAAGTTTGTAACCTTAGAGAGAAATAGAATAAAAAAAACAGAACATCAGTGGAGAACTGAAATGGTAAATCTAAACCAGAGGTCTCAAACCCGGTGCCTGCGGGCACCTTGTCGCTCGTGAGGACCATGAGTCGCCCGCCAGCCGCCACCTGTTCTAAAAATAGCTCAAATAGCGCCACTTTCCAGTGAGCTGAATCTAATGATTGCTATTCTTGTTTAAATGACACTTGCACGTAAGCTTTATGTGATAATATATAAGTAAAAAATGAATATATATATATGATCTGCGACCTGATAAGAGATGAAAAGGTCAGTATGATGCGCTACGACGAAACAATTAAGCAGCGCAGAGAAAACAAGATGACTGACTCATAAAAAGATCATTTAATATTCGCGACGAATGCGAGGTAAAGGTTTTTTTTACCTCTGTGGAAGGAGCATGTGTTTGTCTCATTTGCGCGATGACTGTGGCGCTGGTGGCCAAGCGACACAACGTGGAGAGACATTTTACGACACCATCTCAAAACTCACTCAGAATACAACATACTGGTAAACCGCACGCAACACCAGGCTTCCCGTTAACTGAAAAAAAACGATACCAGATTTGGTTTCCAGTTCATGTTTAGTTCAGTGCATTTGTAAAATGTAAAAATTGTGTATGTTAAAATGATCTTAGCCCACTTTTTGTATTTATATGATTTATTATTTGTACATTGTGATTTCCTTGGACTCTTGTAGAAGTGATCATTTTGAAGTGTTTTGAACTTCTATATATTTTTTTCAATTTAAATAACACTTGCACTAAGACAAATCATAAATATAAAGTGTTGCATAAAAATATTTATTTGTTTACTTCCTTGTTAATTAATTTAATTCATATTCAGTGTGAGACATAATTCACATGATCAGTGTCTTTGCAGAGATGAATATCCTATATTATTAATAAATTCAGAAGAGGGAATCAAAGTGGTAGCCCGTTGCATTAATCAGTACCCAGGAAGTAGCTCTCGGTTTCAAAAAGGTTGGTGACCCCTGATCTAAACGATAAATATCAGAGCCCCGAGGCAGAAACTGAGATTCAACTGAGAGCGTGAGCATTTAAAATAATGTTGGTTGATTACTTTAAGAGAATCGAACCATAAATATAAAAAGATGATGCTTGAAAACAGTCACTCATCAGCCTTGTTATAATAATACAGATGCACACAAACAGATTATAATCCTACCATTGCTGACAGCTCGGAGATCATCAATAAATCACTGCATGCTTGAGGAACTTCTCACAAAGAACAACTAACAACTCTTTATTTTTGACGTTAAAAAAATTGCTGCTGAATAACAGCCGGATGCAACCTGAGAAGTGTGTGGACAGGTTCCCATGTAGCTGCTCCCAAAGCCCGAGGTTAGCTTTTGAGTACTTGGCAGTCAGTCGGCTGTGTAAAACGCCTTGAGCGCGAATTGAGCGAAAATTCACACAGTCTTTGAGAACGCTGGAAGAGGAAGACACCAAAAAAGTGTCGCCTCTGGGCAGTTTGAAGATTTGCTGATGGAATGCACACTCATTAGAAAGACATCAATCATCACCACCCCCTCCCACCAGATCTATTTTAAATGCAGTTCCAAGAAGATGTGCTAGGGTAGGCTGAATTAAATGCTGGGATGCTACCGTTATGATATTAGCACTCGAAATCAGAGCGAAAAGGTGAAATGGAAGATAGATGATGGAACGAGAGAACATCCAGTGTCAGGCTGTCTGGCACTGCAGGGTCATGAGGAAGTGAATTAAAGGGATAGTTTCACCTTACAAACAATGCCTCCAGAGCGTTTTCAAAGCGTTGGAACTGTTCCAATCAGTTGCTAAGGGTTCTGAGTTTTGTTTTTTTGTTTTTTTGCCCACTATGTCCCAAAAAAATTACACTGCAAAATATTACAAGCCACAAATATTAGGCACCCCAAAATTTGGCTAAAGCACTGGTAGTGCATAGTATTGTATTATAATAGTTTTTGAGACTTTACACATGCTCGAAACACACCCACATACGCACACACGTTGGGGTTCAAAAAGCAAGTGTTGAAAAAATGTCAACAAATTATATCAGATTGCGTTTCCAAACTCGACAGGAAGTCATTTATTTGGCGCAAACATTTAAAAATGGCCACTTTTGCTCATGTTATTCTTTGGCGAACTTCGAGATATTATATCTGTTCACCTCCAAACTTCATAAATCTTATCTTGAGGGATATGGGATGTTATATTGCAAAGCTTTTTTGACTTTACATAGAAATTATAAGGAAGTAGTTACAAGTCAGTCTTCATACAATGTATGATTGGGATCAAACTTGGTACATGTGTTAACAGACCATGCCTTAACAAATCTCTATGGCAACCTACAGTATCAGTTATATCGCCTCCAGGTGGCCACGGGAAATACAGCATTTAACATTGCTAAGGTCTTCATCTGTGTCCATTTTGACATCTGTGATAAGAATATTGTCCATTACATCTCATTTATAGCACCACCTGGTGATCTAACACTTTATTTAGTGGTTTTTTGTTTTGCCCCATGGATTGCGCTTGAAAACCACTCCCATACAAGGACTGTTCATAGTTCATAAGCAAGCCCTTGAGGTGCGAGAGCCATTTGATCACTGCTTGCATCTTTAATTTTAGATGTTTTTCCCCCTTCTTCTTTGCAGTACAGTACATCTCAACCTTGTTTAAGTTGAAAGGGCAGCCTTGGTACCCAGCCCTTTATTTATATATCTCAGCAGAGATGTTTAGCATGATTCAAGGAGCCCCCCCTGTCATTATATTGAGACTTGAAGCAGCTACTTTGATCTTGACTGTGTGTTTATGGTCACTGCCATGCTGATAGTTAAAATACTGCAGAGGTGTGTAGTTAATAGTGGTTTAGAAGAGGTTTTCTTCCAACATCTCTCTGTGCATGACTGCATTCATCTTTCCCTCAACAACCAATCGATAAGCGGGGTGTGGTTTTGTTCAGGTACCATTTAGGAAAACACCACATGCCCTGTCTAATATTGTAGCCACAAAGCCATAGCCCTGACATGCGAACAAGCCCAAAGCACTGAAGTGTGCACAAAAACAAAGGAAGTGGAGTACAGAAAAATATCCGCAGGTGGACAAAGTCAAACCGTGACATATTGGGCTGCAGCAGAACGCAGTTTGTTCACCGAAGGACTGGAGTGTGGAACATTGAGTGAAGCATGGTGGAGGTTTCTGGGTGGTTTGAGCTGAGAAATACTTAACCATCATGCACCAGGGAAATTTGTTCTGCTGCAGGACAATGACCACAAACATACAGCCAAATTCATTACAAACAATCTTTTGCTGAAACAAACTGAAAGTGACTGCACGCTCCCCACAGAGCCCCGATCATTATGTGTATCTGGGATTATATGAGGAGATGGAAGGATGTGAGAAAGCTACAGCCACAGAAGATCTGCAGTAAGATATCTGGAAACACCTACCTGCTGAGTTCACTATACGCTGCAATAGTAAAACAGACCACACATCTAGGTTCAACTAGGCTTTGGCTTTCACTCACATCATCTCTCTGATCTCCAGTCAATCCTACTGGATATATCTAAGACTCCATAACCATTTCAATTACGGCGTGTAAAACTGAGACGCATCGAGCTGCATAGAGCACATTCAAAAATCAAACCAGGGCCTTTTCCAAATCCTGAATTAAGCTTTCCATCTGTCTTCAAACACACGCACTCTGCCCCTCATTCACAGTAGGAAGAGAGGCTGACAGCTGAGCTTTGACATGGCTTAGCGGTGTGGTAACCCTGAAGACAAAACACCCAAAACTCAATTAATACCCCGGGGGATAGGTGAAGAAATGTGGTTGGAGTTCACATACTTTTCAAACCTGCGCTTTATTAAAACGGACACTAAATATAGACTTTAAGTGCCAAGTTTGAAGAGCTGGTAACACAAGCATACATTGAACCCAAGGCATGCACACAAAAAGGACGGTCACCAACCGCTGGATTCAATTCAGGTGTGAAGTCTTGTTTGGCTTGGACAGGCCCCAATCAGCAGAACAAAATCTGTCTGTCTACACTTAGCGCAGTTAACAGTTTTTTTGTTTTTTTGAAAAGCCGTCCGTCTAAGATGTCAATCAGCTCTTCTCTTCTTTCCCCACTCTTGTGACCCAAGGTGGATCTAACCAGCTGCAGGCTCTAAAAACACACTTCCCGGAGCGATCTGAACTCACAAAGATGTTTGACTGAGGGGATTCCTTGACCTACCTCTCGAGCCACTGCCTCCTGCGTAACCAGAGACTGAAGGTTCCAGCAAAACACAACAGACTTGACAAGGCATCTGAAAGAAGCTGAAGGATTCCTGACAGCCGTGTGAAAGAGTGACAAGGATTGACAGATCTGCAGCGCTGTCAAATCGTCTATGAAATAAGCTACAGCCATCTCTGAGATATTCTAAAACAGTGAAGCGTGTCATTAATTACTTAACTTTTTTATGTCTTGCTCTTTATGACTTTATTTGCCCAGAAATTTAATAGTAGCTTCATTTAAAACGGATTAAAAATATCTGTTTTGCAATTTCCTTCAAGTAATTAAGGTTTTGATACTGACGTGGCATATTTCTAGCCATTTTTGTACGTGTTTTAAGGAAAAAAATGCTTCTGCGATGAGTACAGTGCCTCTTGTACAGAGACAAAGAAGGTTCTCATTCTCAAGAACATGACCTTATTATCCACTTGATTCCACTACCATGCTTAACTAATTGGCGTGGATTCATCTCTCCATGTTTGGAAGAAGAGAAAGTCAGAGTTTGGTTTTGGTCTCATTTGACCCCGGCACTCTTCTCAAAATCAATCAGATGTTCATAGGCGAACTTAAGAGGGGCATCATTCAGGAATCAGGCACTATGTTTCCAATTATCCAATTGCAACTCCACAGAATGAGATACTGTGATTGGCTTCAGACAAAGAAAGATTGACCGTTTTACTACTTTACAATAGTTTCATCAATTGTTGTCACCTAGTAGCACAATCCTGTCTTTTTTATGTCTTTTTATGAGCTATTTGGTCTCGGCCATGGTGGAGTGTGCTCCTCTGGATTGGAATACAGTGGTACCCCGAGATATGAATATAATCCATTCCAAGGTGACCTTCGGATCTCGAATATTTCGTATGTTGAAGCAAGTTTTACATGTAAAACGTCTAATCCGTGCAACGGTTCTCAGAAACAACAGTATAAGTAAATAAAATAAATGGAAAACCAGAGAAAAATCAAGTAACGTTTCTTCAATCCTTAAATCTACACATTGTTAATGTTATAAATTATAATAAAACAGAACAAAACACAAGCAAAATACGTAATATATACACAAATGTGAAACCTTACCTTGAGTGAAGCGATGTGTTGGAGGAATGGATGGCAGAAATATTACGGCGGTACGTATGAAAGTTAACTTTCTCGAGATATTTCACAAACTACTGACACAAACACAGTTTCAAGCACAAGCAGAGACAGATGAAGAGAGCGCTTCTGAGAACGCGTCACAGGGTTTCTCTAAGTTGCTCTACAGAACACCACTTTGCACGTTATAAACGTTATTCTTTTAAGACACCTTGACTCTAACATTTGTTATAGCACATTATTAGTAATCTAAACATGTTTCGCTGTGTTGTTGAAGTGTTTTGAAGCGTATAAGACCCTTTTTGCACTGGTGGATAGGAGCGCAAGAACGTATCTCGGGGTACC
The DNA here is from genome assembly GCA_007224835.1 of Danionella cerebrum. Classification (NCBI taxonomy): domain Eukaryota; kingdom Metazoa; phylum Chordata; class Actinopteri; order Cypriniformes; family Danionidae; genus Danionella; species Danionella cerebrum. Next base: position 99,914 of record SRMA01026671.1, read on the forward strand.
ACTGTATTGTAAAAACAACCCAACCATTCAGCGGAGGGCTCAAATATGAGAAGCACTGATTTATTTAATATAACATTACCAAAATATCATCTTGGAAATTAAGAGCACACAAAGCTTTTTTTTTTTT